>JANTPZ010012710.1:8148-54693 GCA_025593235.1 Vachellia pachyceras | reverse complement strand
GAGAAGAACTGTGGCAAGCTCTGGTATTGCTCCTGCGGCTCTGACTTCAAGCACAAAAGATCTCTTAAAGATCATGTCAAGGCTTTCGGAAATTCTCACACGCCTTGTGCTCTTGATGATTGTCTCCATCAACATCAAGTGCCAAATGATTCCTTTCATTCTCATCACAGCAGCTAATTCCATTCTGGGTTAATTTCCGCCACTTTTGTATAATTACTCTGAGGTTTCTCATTTTAATTTGAACTCATTTTTGCTTCCGACTTTTGGTCTTGTATATATGACTCGCTAGTTTATTAATGGAGCAAATTTTTTTTCCATTTTATTCGTTCCTTTGGCTTTTTGTTTCCTTTCCCCACCTCTCTCTTACTCGATGATAATCGAAATAAATTTTTGACAGTATATAATTTACTTCCACTCGGAAAGGTTTATATATTATACATCAAACGTTGCTCTCGCTAATCTGCACCATAATCACACGATGTAAGGCATAATTGTAAAACACTATGACTTAAAGGCACTTCTTTTTTCTGGGGGGTACGAGACTTGGCAATTCCTGTCGATTCAATGCAAAGTGGTATGGTCAAAGGTCTCGCCCAAGCGACTTGAAGGGCTCAGCGTGGGGCCAATACCCACAGAGAGAGAAGGAATCAAAGGCGACAGCGCAAGAATAAAATAATGAGATTAAAGGTGCAAAAGCAAGTTGTGGCTAAATCTCTTGAACGTGTCATGGGATCAGCTTAAGGGGTCAATGATGCTTGCTTCCATTTTCTTTCTGTTATGTCCAGTGTGATGGACGCATCACGTACATATACAATACGTTCCCGACTAGCCGTAATGATTCTATTGAAATGATTAGCATTTCGAGAGAAAAGGGCTTCCATTTTACTTGAAAGTAATTTAATAAGAAATGGAAATGTAATCATAGTACAAGAAGCATGTTTAATGTCTTGACGCTTCACACAAGGAAAGGGTTGGCAGGGACGCATTGGATCTGAAAGGCAGCAGCGCAGGATTAGGCTAGGGCTCACTGAATTGTCAATTTGTCATTCAACATATTTGGATTATTCTGAGTGTAACTCTAGTGTGCATCCACTGTGTGCAAGTCCAAGTGTACTGCATTGTTGTTATTTTCAGACTGTCATAGAAACATGAATTTTTTTCCCACAACAAAATTTATAGTAAAGCTTTACGCGGTAACCTTTTTTTCCAGAAGAATAGTAGGCAGCTGACTAGTCCCAAGTCATTTGTTGCCCAGGTTCTGTTGTGCGGTTTCTTGTTCGAGCTTTTGGGTGAAGTTTGTTGGGTTGGGGCACAGCCTTGAGACGTATTGGAGGTAAAAAGTCATTCATGGAGCGATTGCTGTACTTAAAACTTGAACAGTGAACTGGATGAAGAAACCGGTGACTAATAATGAAGAGAATGGATCCTTTACTTATTTGTGTTTGATGGATTACAGTGTAACGTCAATCTGTCACACCAGCTCTGCTAATGAACATCTAACTGTGACCGGATCCCCTCTATGAACCATCAAAGTTGCCTGCCTCTATTCCATTTTCGAGTTCCATTGATTAATGTCTAACCAGGTCCAAATTCTATGTTCTTGAAATTCCAATCCTTTTTTGTATGGACATACATACATGTATCTGAAAGTTTTCTCGGTACCGGATTCATCACGGAAGTTTAGAAAACGCTGAACTTGTCACCTGGGTCAACGGAAGCGGTGACGGCAGTTTGCCAACTAGGATACACTCTCACGTCAGCCTCCACACCATTTAACTCCCTAAGCATTTATTAATTGATTTACATGTTAGTTTGCTAAGTAGGATTGTCATTCGAATGAGATGTTGGTCTCATTCGGATGCCAAACTCAAACCTTTTAAAACCGAACATAGAGAACGCGGTTCAGAAATTGATGTTTCCAAACCGTTTTTTAGTTACGGGTTTAGAAAGTGACGACACTGATCTCATTCCGATGAGAACTATGCCTCATTCGAATGCGTGACAGACCCATTCTACAAAATGAAGTTAGAGAGACTCAATCAAACGAGTTGTTCACCTGAATCGAATATGGATTTCCAAACTGTTGTTCATAGGTACGGTTTAGAAAGTGACGACACTGAATCCATTCGAATGAGTTTTATCCTTCATGTGAATGAAGTGACGGATTCGAATAAGTTCTTCTACTGATTCAGTTAAGTATTTCTAAACTGCCGTATTCTAGTACGGTTTAGAAAGTGAGGACGATGCATCCATTCGAATTAGTTGTATCCCTCATTGGAATGAATAGAAAAACCGAAGTTAGAGGATCCAAATTTTGCCCTACGAAATGAAGTTAGTTAGAGGGGGTCCATCGATTGGGTCCTACAACTTATTCGATTAAGAGTTTCTAAAGCGTGGTTGATGACTACGGCTTAAACAGTAAGACGATGCATCTATTCGAATGATTTTTACAACACATTCGAATGAAGTAGTCAAAATTTTACCCTCGATGAAATGAGGTTATAGTGGGTCAATCGATTGAGTCATATAACTTATTCGATTAAGAGTTTGTAAAGCATTGTTGATGACTATGGTTTAGAAATTGAGACAATGCATCCATTCGAATGCTTTGTACCCCACATTCGAATGAAGGAGTCTAAATTTTACCCTCGACGAAATGAAGTTAGTTAGAGTGGGTCAATCGATTGGGTCCTAAAACTTATTTGATTAAGAGTTTCTAAAGCGTTATTGATGACTACGGTTTAGAAATTGAGATAATGCATCCATTCGAATGCTTTGTACACCACATTCGAATGAATGAGTCTAAATTTTACCCTCGATAAAATGAAGTTAGTTAGAGTGGATCAATCGATTGGGTCCTAAAACTTATTTGATTAAGAGTTTCTAAAGCGTTATTGATGACTACGGTTTAGAAATTGAGATAATGCATCCATTCGAATGCTTTGTACACCACATTCGAATGAATGAGTCTAAATTTTACCCTCGATAAAATGAAGTTAGTTAGAGTGGATCAATCGATTGGGTCCTAAAACTTATTTGATTAAGAGTTTCTAAAGCGTTATTGATGACTACGGTTTAGAAATTGAGATAATGCATCCATTCGAATGCTTTGTACACCACATTCGAATGAATGAGTCTAAATTTTACCCTCGATAAAATGAAGTTAGTTAGAGTGGATCAATCGATTGGGTCCTAAAACTTATTTGATTAAGAGTTTCTAAAGCGTTATTGATGACTACGGTTTAGAAATTGAGATAATGCATCCATTCGAATGCTTTGTACACCACATTCGAATGAATGAGTCTAAATTTTACCCTCGATAAAATGAAGTTAGTTAGAGTGGATCAATCGATTGGGTCCTAAAACTTATTTGATTAAGAGTTTCTAAAGCGTTATTGATGACTACGGTTTAGAAATTGAGATAATGCATCCATTCGAATGCTTTGTACACCACATTCGAATGAATGAGTCTAAATTTTACCCTCGATAAAATGAAGTTAATTAGAGTGGGTCAATCGATTGGATCCTAAAACTTATTCGATTAAGAGTTTCTAAAGCGTTGTTGATGACTACCGTTTAGAAAGTGATACGCTGCATCCATTCGAATGATTTTTACAACAAATTCGGATGAAGGAGTCCAAATTTTACCCTCGACGAAATGCAGTTAGTTAGAGTGGGTCAATCGATTGGGTCCTATAACTTATTCAATTAAGAGTTTCTAAAGCGTGGTTGATGACTACGGTTTAGAAAGTGATACGCTGCCTCCATTTAAATGATTTTAACAACACATTCGAATGAATGAGTCCAAATTTTACCCTCGACGAAATGAAGTTAGTTAGAGTGGGTCAATTGATTGAGTCCTATAACTTATTCGATTAAGAGTTTGTAAAGTGTTGTTGATGACTACGGTTTAGAAATTGAGACGATGCATCCATTCGAATGCTTTGTACCCCACATTCGAATGAAGGAGTCCAAATTTTACCCTCGAGGAAATGAAGTTATAGCGGCTCAATCGATTGCGTCCTATAACTTATTCGATTAGAGTTTCTAAAGCGTTGTTAATGAATACGGTTTAGAAAGTAATATACTGCATCCATTCGAATGATTTTTACAACACATTTGAATGAAGAAGTCCAAATTTTACCTTCGACGAAATGAAGTTAGTTAGAGGGGGTCAATCGATTGGATCCTATAACTTATTCAATTAAGAGTTTCTAAAGCGTTATTCGATTGGGTCCTATAACGCATTCGAATGGATGCATCGTCCTCACTTTTTAAACCGTATTAGAATACGACAGTTTAGAAATATTTAATCGAATCAGTACAAGAACTTATTCGAATCGGTCACTTCATTCGCATGAAGGATAAAACTCATTCGAATGGATGCAGCATCCTCACTTTCTAAACCGTACCTATGAACAAAGGTTTGGAAATCCATATTTGAATAAGTTCAATAACTCATTCGAGGGAGTCACTTTAACTTCGGTTCTTCCATTCATTCGAATGAGGGATGCAACTAATTCGAATGGATGCATCATCCTCACATTCTAAACCGTACTAGAATACGACGGTTTAGAAATACTTAACGAATCAGTAGAAGAACTTATTTGAATCCGTCACTTCATTCGCATGGAGGATAAAACTCATTCGAATGAATTCAACGTCATCACTTTCTAAACCGTACCTGTGAACAACAGTTTGGAAAGTCCATATTCGATTCAGGTGAACAACTCATTCGATTGAGTCTCTCTAACTTCATTTCGTAGAATGGGGTCTGTCACCCATTCGAATGAGGTATAGTTCTCATCGGAATGAGATCAGTGTCATCACTTTTTAAACCGTAAGTGAAAAAACGGTTTGGAAACATCAATTTCTGAACCGCGTTTTGTTTGTTCGGTTTTAAAAGGTTTGGGTTTGGCATCCGAATGAGACCTACCTCTCATTCGAAGGACAATCCTACTTGGCAAACTAACATGTAAATCAATTAATAAAGGTTTAGGGAGTTAAATGGCATGGAGGATGAGGTGACAATGTATCTTAGTTGGCAAACGGCCGTCACCGCTTCCGTTGGCCCAGGTGAAAAGTTCAGCGTTTTCTAAACTTCCGTGACGAATTTGGTCATGAGAAAACTTCCGGATACACAGTGTTCCAACGTGTGTACTTCCATGGCAAAAATGCTATTTTACGCTTTCGACTTGCAGAGACTTTATAATCCAGAACATAGATAGATGTCTTCAGACGTGTAGGCTATCTCTTTCGTGAAGAAATGTAGCTAGGAAGCCGTTTGTTGGAAGAGGCTACTCATATGGTTGTGGCTAATGGAGAAAGCTCCACTTGAGAAATACCTCTTTGTAAACAAGTTTCATTGAGGGACAATCCCGTATAAATACTCTTATATCTCAAAGTTCAAATCTATGATTCCAATATTACAAATGCCAATTCAATCAAAATGTATTAATTTGGGATTTGAGAATGTTATTAAATTATCCCAGTGCCCTCTCACTTCCCCACTCCGTCTTCCTCCTCATCTCTCGTTCTCTCTCTTCGTCTACCCCTTCAGCGCCCCATCCTCTGCTCACTCCACCGCCAACATTTTCCTACAGTGATATCCATAGTACAGGGGGAATGTAGTTAAAATACACCTTTGCATCCAAAGCTAAGTCCTTGTAGGAAAAAAAAAATCCCCAAATTTAAGCATGAATAAAAACCAAAGCTTCCATCTTTCCTCCTCTTCCTGATGAGCGCCCCTGCGGCATCATCCATGACTCCAGTCACTATATGTTCCACGACCACCAAAGCGACGTCAAGCTGCATGACAGGTTGGGCGTACAAATCGTGAAAGATGCTATCGGCGATGGTTTAGATAGCTTAGAGTGAGAAGATAAAAATGAAAAATGCGTAGATAACAGAGAAGAAGAGCACCTTAGTGCTGATATGTGTTGGATTTGAGGAATTGACACAGGAGAATTTGGTGGTGAGTGAGCGGAAGAGGGTGTGGTAGATCAAGAGAGAGAATGAGAGAGAGGAGGAGGAAGACAGTGGGGACTGAGGAAGGGAGGAGTAGTTAGGTAATTTAACGACATTTTCAAACCCCAATTTGATTTTGGCATTTGTAATACTGGCGCTATTGATCTGGGATTTTAAGATTTAAAGGTTATTTATATAGGATTTTTGGATCATACATCTCTGATCTTTCTGCTCAAAAAGAAAGCTCAAGTTGTTGCCTAGCCTCATAGGCGGAGTCCTAAATTAATGCGGTGTGTTTATCCTACGAGTCCCTGCACCCAACTCGAAGATGCGTGTGTTTATAGTCAAACGTTTTCATCCGAAAGACCAAAATGGCTTTCCACTTTACGAGTAGGAGCACTTTTATAGAATTTAAATAAATTTTCTTGTGGCATTAATGAAGTTCATTAAAGAAACTGATCTACCAGTCTCCTACCACACCATTTTGAACTGAACCCTTAGCCTTCATATCGTTTGTTTATAAGAAGGGCTTGATAATAAGAAAATTCAAGGCATCGCAAAGCGATGGGAATCAAGATTACTATTAACATTGATTTAAAAAAATCCATATTTATTTACTAATTATGAATAATACATGCATGTATAACTCGCTTCATCCTCCACGCAAGATTGTCATTTCTAGTTGATAAGCGGTATAAAAAGACGGGGTCTGTTGGAATGTGAATCACTCGTTACATTGTAGCTTTTCTTATCTATTTCGATTAATTTTCCATATCGAGTAAATTTACAAAAGGCTCGCCTGTTCATCTATTGCTGAAGATGTTGAGCGGACCAAGGTCAGTGCCATTTCGTTCTGCTCAACTAACGTTCGTGAACCTGATCAAAACAAGTTCCAGAAAAAAATTTCATGAAGAATGAAAAAGCCGCCAGGGAAAAACGGGGCGAGGGGAAGAGCAATTTTGGAGGCCTAAAGCTTGTTGGTCCCAGATGCCTTGCTTTTAGAACGGGGTCTGCCAGTCCAGTTTTCAAGAAAATGAAGCATGGTGTGTGTATCAAAAAAAAAAAACAAAAGAAAATGAAGCATGGAGGTATGAGATCTTATGGATTAACAATTATGCCTTGATCATACGAATGCTCGTTGACAGCGCAGTCGAAGAAAGTTGATGGCCAAAAAGACACTTGCATTCTTTTCTTACACAGTTACGTGGAGGGCACCACACACACACACCTCCAAACAGTGAACTTTAGCCTTATCTACATGGCGGACGCAGAATCGGAGTTCTAATAAGATGTCAGAGACAGCTTACATCACCATCATTATTATTTTCAAATTCCTTGTACATTGTTCCTCAAGGTAAATGATATTCGTAGATGCATCTGTATATTGATGTATGTTCGATTGATCCATTCCTGCCTTGCGTCTCAAATCGGAAGGGATAACGCTGCTGCTATGCAGTTGAACGATACACGGGGGAATGCGTCACATTTGGAATACAGATGTTACCGGCTACAAGTTCATCTCCTCTGGTAAACTGATGCTTAGAAAATATAGGCTGCAAAACCAGTAATATTAATGAAGCATGAACTTACTAGCAAGCTAAGACTGGTATGAAAGAAAAGCAAGCAGAATGCAAGGCATGGATTTAGTTCAGGTGTTATAAGATAGATGAGTAAGCTTCATAGAATAAAGATAGATGCTAGTGCTTTAAACATTGCCAGAGTAATCATAAAAGGCAAACGATGGGATTTATCTCATCAAATCAAATGCTAATTTATAACAGCAATGAGATTTATCACCTTGCAGACATGAAGGCCATCCCACAAAAGACAGCCTTAACGGACTGCTTCGGTCCCGCATAATCAAAGGCCAGTGGCAGCATTTCATGAAGTGTTAAAAAAGCCATGACTCCACCAACTGCAGTTATTGCAGAACATGAGTAATCCATACAAATGCAAAAAAAATAATTGGGAAATTTACAAATTCTATTAGCACAAACCTGATCCAAGCAAACCTTCAAGGATCTCAGGACTTAGGCTGCTAGGGAATAAATAGGCTGCAGTAAAAGAAGAGAGCCCATCACAGTAGATTCAAATTTACTCATGCACAACTCCAAAATGCATGGTTTTGTAAAACATTAAATCTGCAAACTTATATCATAACAACACACTTCAGGAATGACGGAAAGAGAGTAAATGTACAAGGTTAAAATGGGCATGATATCAAACTAATATGACTCAGCTTCTAAGGCTTGTTGATACATGGAAACCAAAAAAGCCAAATGCCAAAATTCTATTCAATTTTACACCGATTACATGTGAAACTCCCCTATTTATAGAATAAAGGTTTGTGTCAAATATCCTAAATTACCTTTAATTCCAATTCCCTAAATACTCGCCCCCTCCTAAATTCCCATATAATGCTTGTTGAGATATGATTGAGATATATTAGGAAAGAGTATCCCTCACAATCAGGAATTAGAATTATGATTATGATTATATATATTTAATTATAATAATGAGCCATTAATGCGAAGACTCCTCCTTGATGTATATACATCCCTCTCAGGTAATTCAATAGATGAGAATTTTACAGTGCATCATCTTACATGGCATTAGAGCCTAACCTAGGTTCTGCCATTTTGCTCCCGCCGTCACTGTTCCCCGTCATACGAGCGCTATTCATCCATCCATACGATTCACTGTTTTATCTCTAGCTCTTCTGTTTGGCACTTTAGGTTTTTTGTCTACGACTGGCTTCTAGTGTAGTTCCAGCGGTCCGTTTGTTTCTAATTATTTGTTATTCCATTGCTGGGAACGTGGTGTTGTAACATTAATTTGCTTTCTAGGCTTCATCAGTTTCTTCTGTTCAGTGTTTCCTGGCGCTTCGCTTTAGACGTTGGTTGATTCTGGTTTGTTGATTCTTGGGTTATTTGTGTGTGATATTTGGTAGTTTATGGCTGTTTCACTATTGCTGGTTCTTATGGTGATCTGATTTCTTCTCATGGCTGAGTCTAAAGCTAGTGGCACTACTGTCTACGCTCTGAGTGCTCTTGCTACAGGTGGAGTTGATTCTTGCCTTGTTACTTCTTCCTCAAAGTGGATCATCGATTCCGGTGACACTGATCACATGACAGGTAATCATCTCTTCTCGTCATTTATGCCGCATGCCAACCCTTCTTCCATAATTATTGTTGATGGTTCGTATTCTCATGTTCTTGGATCTAGAACTGTTCAACCCACTTCATCTATCCACTTAACCTCTGTCTTGAATATCCCTGACCTTGCCTTTAATCTCCTCTCCCCCAGTAAATTTACTAGACAATTAAACTGCTTTATCACACTCCTTCCTGACCATTGTTTGATACAAGATCTCACGGTGAAACAGAATACTGGTAAGGGTTATGAATCTAGAGGACATTACTTCCTTGATGATCAGCTGCCTCGTTCGGTTGTTTGTCCTGGTAGTGCATCTCTTTTTTATACTCACTGTAGTTTAGAACATTTATCTTTGGCATCCTTGAAGAGGATTTATCCTCAATTTAGTCATTTATCATCATTAGATTGTGATTCACGTCAGTTTGCCAAACATCGTGTCCATTTAGTGTCTAGAGTCAATAAACAGGTTGCGTCCCCCTTTGAGTTAGTTCATTATGATGTTTGAGGTTTTTGTCCTATTGAGTCCAAAACGAGTTTTAAGTATTTTGTTACCCTTGTACATGACTTCTCTCGAACAACTTGGCTTTACATAATGAAATCTCGTTCTCAGTTATTTACTCATTTTTGCAATTTCTGTGCTGAAATTAAAACCCAGTTTGCGGTATCCATTCAAACATCATGTAGTGATGATGCCAAGGAATACTTCTTGGTACAATTTCAAAACTACATGCTTCAGCACATTCTTCATCAATCGTCTTGTGCCTATACACCTGCTCAAAATGGTGTCGCTGAAAGAAAAACCAACACCTATTAGAAGTTGTTCGGGTTCTCATGTTTCAAATGAATGTCCCTAAACCGTTTTGGGCTGATGCTGTGTCCACTGCATGTTTTTTGATCAATCGTATGCCTTCCTCTGTTCTTAATGGTGTCTCCCTTTACACCATATTGCTTCCTACTAGAACCTTATTTCCTATTGATCCAAAAATCTTTGGATGTGTTTGTTTTGTTCGTAATGTCCGTCCTTCTGTCTCCAAACTTTATCCCAAGTCCCTCAAATGTGTCTTTCTTGATTATTCTAGAGTTCAAAGGGGTATCGTTTCTCTCCTACTTTTCGTAGGTATCTTGTGTCTATGGATGTCACCTTTCATGAGTCTACTGTGTTCTTTCCATCCTCTTCCTCTGTCACTGCTAAGGTCGATGATCTTAATGATCTCTTAGTCTACTGTGTCTTACCACCACCAGCTCCAGCACCTGTTCAGGCACCTGTTCATAGGTATCTTGTGTCTAGGATTATGATTGTATATATTTAATTATAATAATGAGTCATTAATGAGAATGCTCCTCCTTGATGTATATACATCCCTCTCGAGTAATTCAATAGATGGGAATTTTATAGTGCATCATCTTACAATTATCATAATATCTCATTGCTTCTTAGTCATGCTTTCCTTTTCATTGAACATGAAAAACAAACACCTACAATGTAAAGCAACAAAAGGGAGATAGCTTACCAACAATAACAACACCTAGGGGTTCAGCAAACCCAGAAAGTGAGGCCAATTTGAATGCCTGCCACTTACTAAGATACATTCATGAACAACAAAATTAAAGTTTTAGATAATTTATCAAATTAATAGTTTACAGTAGTTAACATAGCAGCACAAACTACTGGAGGCACACAAAAGAATTATATCAGCCATGTCAAAATTTACGCATACTGGAGGTAATGTCATAAGCATCTATGTGCATTTGTAAACAGGTAACAGCATCACTATCCAAAAGCAGTCTCAATTTTTTTTATATTCTCTGATAACACAACAGAAAATTTAGATTTGAGTAAAGGTAATTATCCTCATGCAACAGCTTTGCAATTGCCTCAATTACCAGTACCATCATCATATCCATGCTGCAACTAGTAAGTCTGCACACAAACCTAGACATACTATCATCAACACTGCTCACAGGACAAACCATTTGGATTGCAAGCACAGTATTAACTTCTTACGATCCGCTTCTTTGTTTCAGACAGATCATTGTCGAATTCCCTATTTTTACTGTGATCTCTAATGGATTATGGACTGGCAACCAACCAACTATGACTTCGTTGAGCTCGTTATTCACACTTTAAAAAAAAAAAAAAAGACGAACCAACAGTACCCAAGAAAGTTCATACCTCTGTGTTGCAAAATAAACAGGAAGCGCAACCGCAACACCCTGGAAACCAGATGGTCAATTTAGTTAAAATAAATAAAAGCCCCGCCAGAATTAATTTTTCTCTTGGACAATAGTCTTTCAAACAATATGGAAAGCAGAAATAAATTGTGCAGTTCGCAATGAAACTAGAGGAACAAGGTAAATAATAGTCTATGAGAATTCAAATTCCAATTTTCCTTCATCAGCATATTACCTCTGGGATATTGTGCAGTGCAATGGCCAATGCCAGGTTAAGACCAACACGAAGGCCCTATTGAAAGAATAACAAGAAAAACATCATATCAAAGAGGCACTAGCGGTCCATGAGCAGACACAATCCCTCAATCAAAAGTTCAACTTGATACCACTACAGCATTTAGAAAAGGGGGGTGGACAGGGTACCTTCATGGATCCAAGAAAGACGGCCATTCCTTCTGGAAAATTATGTAAACTTATACCTGTGAGAAGATAGAAAATAAAAGTCCACATCAAACTTAGAGTAACATTGAACAAGGTAAATAATAGTCGATAAGAAATCAAATTCCAATTTTCCTTCATTACATTAAAATGTAATTACTGGTTATTTGGTATCACTGTATAGACAGAAGGTTAAATCTTGTGCGGCACACAATTTAACCTGCTGTCTACACGATGATACCAAAATAACCAGTAATTACATTTTTACTGCAGATAAGTGAATAGAGGTGATTCTACAATCTGTTCGTCAATCAATAAACAAGTACATGAACTGCGGTATAAGTAAGAGGTTAAGTTTGAAATATTCACATACATACCTATAGCAGTAATAATCCCACTAAATAAAACTTGACGGCGGCGCTTCTTCATTATGTCCTTGCCTCCTTCATCCCCATTTTTCTATTTTAAAGAATGTTGTCATACAATCAAAATTTAGCTAGCGTAAGCAGAAGTATTAGGATAGCATTCATTTTGTTGGACGGAAGATCATGAAAACCTTTCTACTCTTCACATCTGAAGCAGGAGCAAGGGTTGGTTCCGGTATAAAATTGGCCACGACAGCAAAGAATATGACACCCGCAAAAAACTACATGAACAGGAAGATCTAACCTTTTGGTCTGAACTAACACGAGAGAACACACAGTAAAAGTAAAAGAGACAGACTACAGTCCGTTAAATAGATAATTGCTCGAAAGCATAGCCTACCCAAAGGTTTCCTTTGAAGAAGCCAAGTGAGTTCAAAGCATTATGAGCCAGATCAAAGAATGATATACTCAGCATCAAACCTGCAGCAAAACCCTATGTGGAAAGAAAAATTTAGAAAAGCAGACCTTCATAGGCATGTCAACAAATATAATTGATCTTATGTCATATTACACAAAGGAGGAGTGAGGAAAGATTCGAATTGAATGGATTGGTTCTGATCACAGAGTTTTAACCAATGAAAACCACCTGTAATAGCCCAAGCATCTTCAAACTGGGAGATTGATTAATTATTACAAAAAATGCCCCTGTTCCACATAGAGAACTTTTAGTCCAATAGCACGAAAAAACTCTATCAGGAATTATAATCAAGATAAAAATGGCGCTGTATGCTAATAGTTCGGGAAGCAAAGATGTAATCCCCCCCCCAAAAAAAAGAATCCCGGTACTGAGCTAGTAGACATACAAACTGGTTTATAAGAACTTAAACACGCTTGCCATAGACTAAGAAGACGCGAAATCCTTCTCTGGTTGGATGACAGAACAAAGAGTTTTACACATGAATGATGATGACACCATATTGCGCAGGAAAAAAACATGCTATAAGAAGAAAACAAACAGATTATGAATCGAAAAAATTGTGTATGTATGCAGAACAAGTGGAGGGGGCAAGGTGGGGATCGAGACGACGATTGTTTTAGGTATGTTGAGAATCACGCTGCAGTAAAAGAAACGGGTTTGTGAAAATGCTTCCTACCCTCGCCGAAATTGACTAGTGTGAATGAAGGAGGAAGCACACGCACCGATAGAAGTACTCAGACCACCCAAGAGTGAAAGAGCAAGAGCTACCGAGACTTGAGAGTCCATGAGGAATTTGTTTGTGTTCCCCTAAAATGGAAGAGACAAAAGCAGCGAAATTGAGCAGGATTGAGAGAAAAATTAGAGGGGTGAGGAAGCAAGGCGGAATGGGGAGATAAGTCGGAAGGGATTTTGGGGGGCAGTTGGGAGGAGAAGATTAGACAAAAGAAAGGCGTTACGTGGAGGAGCAACGGAGGTGCCTAAAAATAAGTGCTTCAGGAGAAAGCGAGGAAGAGATGAAGAAGAAGGAATTTTAAGATAACTGAGAGTGGAAGAAAAAGATGGTTTGAGGGGTTGGGCCAGGAAAAGAGGAGACTCCCTCGTGTTTTCTTTCTTCCTCCCTTCCTGAGCAGTCTATACTAAACCTGACTTCCTCCTCTCAGCTTCCTTCCACCTCTCCATCTTTGTCATCCTCCTAATTCTTATATTAAGTAAGAAAGGTAGTATAAGTATTTAATTAAATAATTTATTTAAATATTTTAATTTCATTAAAAATCAACTATGCCCCGTTTGGTAGGCGGAATTGATTTTGATGGAATTAGAAGTGGAATTGGAAGTGAAACTGGAAGTGAAAGTAAGATTAAAAGTTTGTTTGGTATGCTGGAAGTATTGGGGTATTATATTAATTTAATATTTATATTTATAGTGTAAAAAGACAAATATACTCTCCATCCTAAAAAATCCCTCCCCAAACAGCTCTTCGACCCAAACACACGACGCCGCCACTCCCAGACTCCATCCATCGTGCTTCATCCCTGTTCGTTGACTTGCACGCCATCAAGCTTATCTTCATTCTTCTCCAGCTTCCATTCTCAGCACCACGACGCCACACCGAGGGAGAACGGAGAGAACAGAGAAGCAGCGACCAGGGAGAACGACGAGACGAAGCGGACAGCGGCGACCTCCATTCAATCTTCATTCACACTCCCAAAACACCTGGAACGAAAGCCACATCCGCCACCCGTCTTCTCTGATCATCGACGCACACCAGCGACCACAAACCAGCCGCCGACGCTCTCTCACTCCAGCCCACAACGCCCAAAAAAATACCCTGCCGTGGCCATTTCCAGCGAAGAATAGAGTGGAACAGCGAAAAAAAATACCCTACCGTCATCGTCGTCCTCATCACCGCCTTCATCACCGAAGAAGGAGAGGTTCATCGCCGAGGGGGGAGGGCTGGAACAATGGTCTGGAACAGTCGCCGAGATGTACATCGTCGAGGGAGGGGATCAGTTCATCGCCGAGGGAGGGTAGGATTGGAACGAAAATTGAGTTCCATGAAACTGGCATCAGTTCCATGGGGAGAGTGTTGGAACCGGGTTCCATCGTTTTTGATGGAACTCAGTTCCACTTCTCACACACCAAACAGCCACATTCTCACTTCTTACCTCAATTCCAGCTCAATTCTACTTCCAGTCTTTCGTTTCCATCGTACCAAACGGGGCCCTGGTATTTGCATTTAGAATCGAAGTTACTATAAATTGGATGGATCGTTCGGATTTTGCATATGCCTTATTTTGTGCGGGTCATGTCACTCAATTTACAAAAAACTTACTTTTTTTTCCTATAAAAATTCTGGCTATATTAGGGCTCTTTAGTCAATTACGGATATAAGTTATCATCTTTTCTGCAGTGGAGCATAGAAAGGCTTAAACTTGCTCTGGCCCAGTCGCCAACATCCGAACTGTGCAAGAGGATGAACAATGGCGTCCTGTCAGTGGCACTAAACATCTTCATTGTCAAGTGACTGCAGTCAATTAAGAAAAAGTATTTTTACATGAGTTTTTAGATACAACTCATTTTATATATTTATTTTAGATTATTTAAAATCATTTAATAAAATTAATTTAAACATCTATTTTATTTTGATTTATTTAAATTCACTTAAAAAAAAGTTAATCTAAACATCTTCAGGAAATTACATCTTTCGAAAAAAACTGAGTAATACTAAGAAAAACAACATTTTCTCAAGTTATAATAAATTTGTGGTGTTGAGCGGCGGCGCAGCGCGAATCAAAAGTAAACCGTGGCGAACGGAAAGCATGAATCGGCCGTGTTCATAACTTCATCTGCGTTTTCGGGCGGATCCAAGCCCTAAATCCTTCTTCCTCACCTTCTGCGTCATTCTTTCCCATCTCTCCCACAAATTCAAATGGCATCCACTCTTGCCCTTGGATTCCGATCTCATCTGACTCGAACCGGTTCGTTGTTTCGTTCATCCCTCCGCCCGGGCCACATCGCATCTCCGCCCCTGTTTTCTACTTCCCTCTCTCTTGTCCCTCGGATTCTTCTTCCTGATTTCGCATCTTCTTCCTCCGGCCACCGTGTTCTCTCTACCGCTCGCCGCCAGCCATTCCGGTCAAAGAAGACTGTCGACATCGGTGCCCGAGCCAGGCAACTTCAGAATCGCCGACTCTGGACTTTTGCATTGACCTTCAGCTGCGTTGCAGGTTTTATTGTGATCGTCTTGATAATTTCCAAGATCAGTTGGTTTTCTACGTCACCCCCACTGATGCTCTTGAAAAATACTCCTCCAACCCATCGAAAAACAAGTTTCGCTTGGGTGGTTTGGTCCTCGAAGGCAGTGTGGTGCATCCGGCTTCGTCCCCAGAAATGGAATTCGTGATCACCGATTTAGTTACCGATATTTTGGTTCGGTACCAGGGCTCGTTGCCGGATTTGTTTAGGGAGGGTCACTCTGTGGTGGTTGAAGGCTTTGTAAAGCCCATTACAGAGGAAGTCAAGAAAGAGGTTTCGGCTAGAAGTGTGTCTGGAAAAGCGAGGAGTGGAGAGTGTTATTTTGCGGCTACAGAGGTTCTTGCAAAGCACGACGAAAAGTATATGCCTACAGAAGTTGCCGCAGCTATTGAGAAAAACAGGAAGATCATAGAGGCTGGCGTTGCTGTGGAGGAGGGAGCCAATAGCTCGTAGATGGATGGTACAAGTCGATTTTGAGATTCTTTTCTGTCGTTTTTTTGTTCTATTATATTGCACATTTCATAATTTATGGGATTAAGAGGGGATTATGAAACCTGAGCTTTTTCTGATGATAATTAGGATAGGCATTGGTAAAGGAAGAGTTTCGAGAGGGTTAAACTTGATTGTTTATCTATTATACTTTGTTCGTAATTCATTTATGTGATTTGACATTTCTCTAATGTATAAGCGAAATGACAATTTATGTTTAAAGAATTCTGTAAGACGCTTTCCTGTTGTAGCGAGACACAGGTGTTTATGGGCAAGGACTGGATGAAACCTAAGTTACACGGCCATTTTGCACATTCCTATAGAAAAAATAGAAGGTGATGACGAGCATTGTATTCTCCTGGAAATGACAAATAATAGTGAGGGGTTGTACAGAACTCCCAATTTGCCTCGCTTGTGTCTTCCTCAATCGCATATTCTCTTGTGGAATAAATCTCTAAGTGGTCTGTTTAATTGTAATTTTATGTCCTCACTTTGACATAACACCCTTTTACTTGATATATATATATATATATATAATAAACAGAGGGATAAGAAACATACGAACAGCATGTCACAGATTAAAAATCTGGAAATATGCGAGCGCCATAACACCCCGTGTCGCGGTCAATATTATCAAGTCACCATTGGATTAGTTTTCCATGATAATTTGACATCGACTCTGCCGCTTGAGGAACCTCGGTTTGCTCCTATATTATTTTGCCTATCCTGCAAATTTTAGATTCTTCCTTTTCACTGCAGTTTTGAATTCATGCGCATTTTCGTTTCTTCCGATTGTGCTAGGATCAAGGTGTAAAAGAACGATGCTGTCCCCTTGTTTGGTTACCACGTTTGAGTTGTGTCGGGGACTGCTGGAAAGGACTAGTAGCAACTAAGCTGCTTGAGTATGGCTCATGTCGTTGGGGATGTTTCATTAGCGAAGGAGACTACTGTAAAATGTGAATACAAAAATAGCCTTCTGCCATGAGATGAGCCCATCTATATACATAAACAACGACTTCCTCATTGTTGCTCAACATCGCAGCAAGGGCACCTCCTCACACATCCAACAGAGGTTTAACTCATTGGGCGACTTCTCACTTGGAGCATTGTTTTCAGCTCGCCATGGACGTCAAGAAGATCTCCTGTGCCATGATGTTGGTGGCAGCTGCCTCCATGTTGGTTGCTTTGACCTCCGAGGCCCCTGCTGCCACCGCCTCCTCATCCGCTGGCGTTCCTCTGCTTGGAGCTTCCCTCTTGTCCTTCCTTGCCTTCTCACCATCATGGTCCGAATGGTCTAAACATGAGGGGACTGAGATTTGTCTCTATAAATACTCCCCCTATCAGCATCATCATCTCCTGTGTTACAGTTGTTTTATTCAATCAATCAACATTATTATGCTTATTGATTATAAAGCTGAGCTTTTAATTTCGTTATTAGTAGCCGAGTATTTTCTCAGCACTCGCCTAATCATTACAAAATCTATTTAAACTTGAACTCGATGAAATGATTATTCACGTCTAATTACATCTACGTTATTAATAGCCTAACAATATCTTTTGAAATTCATCAAGACGTCTAAATGATTATTCTGTGATTACATCACCGCTGTAGGGGATGCCATAGCTAGAGGAAGACTAGTTGTCAAAGCTGAGAAGTATTTTCAAGTTTCGTGGACAAGCATGAAATTATATGCCCATTGACGTTTCCAACATGAGATGACCCCTGCTTCCTGCATATTTTCACATAATCAACATCATTTCTTTGTAGCCTTGGGAAATCTGTGCTGTTTGATGGCCGTTTTATGGTTTGGTGGAAGTTGATATTAGATTGGTAGTTTATTCCGTTTCGTACGGCACATATATAGATGAATTTCTGGGAGTAATGCTGTATTTGGATGGTGCGAAGTCCCATTATTTAACACAGAGAGGTGAGTGTCTAGTTTTTTTTTTGTGACTTCAATACAAAAATTGAACCGGAAAAAACTGAGTCGTGTTCAGTTTCAAAAGATTATGGCTTGACTTTCTGAGATTCTGGCTCCTGCTTTGAATTTTGTTTCAAGATACATCTCTGGAGGAGTGAATTGCTTTGTTTGAATGGAGGCTAGCAAGGGATGCACTTCCAATAAGGAGCACCCTCATCAAACACAAACATCATCTTCACTACTTTGGAACGAAGGAACATGTATTGTTTGAATTGTGATTACATTTGTTATCTTTGGGCTTTAATTTGCGGTGAACACATGGAGGTGGAGAACATGCATGATGATCAAGCGAACATGCATGACTACTTTGGAACGAAGGAACAGGAAAGCCCCGTAGACTGGGCCTCGAGATATTTGCAGATGCTCTCCATGGCCTCTCGACCCTTGGCGCCATTCTGAATGAAAGACTCGGCACATCGGTGCTCCACCTTCTCAGCGATGGATGCTAGCGCCGACAATGGCTTGATACAGATGCGAGTGTGGTGCCTGCAAATAGTCCACCCGCTCGGATTCTCTGGGTGGGGATCGAACCGGATATTCTCCTCCACTTCTATCGTTTTCCTCAGGCTGATGTTTCGCGTTGTCAATTGCAACGACTGCGATTGGGCATCCACCACTGTTGATTCCACGCAATGGCAAATATCTTGACCCACCATCTTCCTCAGGAACCATGGTCCTGGACATTGGATGGTGATGGATCGCGTGGTGTACAGCTTCCCAGACGGCGGCTCAAGCCTTCGATTCAGCGTGTCCACTTCAACGATATGGTATATGAGCCTGTTCTCTGGCTCACCAAACTTACGCCAAAACGCACTTGTTACCCGTTCCCATGGATGCTTGTACGTGTATTCCTGCGTGAAAGCTCTCACCATCGGTCACGCTCCTCCTCCTTCACCTGCAAAAACCAGCTGCAATTTAATCAACACTCCAATCATCCACCAATCTTGGACAGGGATTCAAGTTTCATGCCAATACGTACTAAGATTAAAGGCGCGAGGAATCCACAAGAATCAAACCTACTGCCTAATAAACCTGGGTGATATATAAACATAGAGAGAGAGAGAGAGAGAGAGAGAGGATCGACTACTGATACAACAGTTTCTATAATCGGAAATGTGATCCAGAATCACGAGTGCGCGCGCGCGCGTGTCTATGAGAAGGATGGCATGCGTTGTTGACGAAGAAGAAACCAAGACGAGTATTAGTGAAATGAAACTGTCAGGAGTGAAGAGAATGTTGGAGAGAATATGCTGTTTCCGCATTCGGATCTTTTTTATCTCTACGGTTCCTTCATCCTTCTGGAGAGAATGAAGATTTTTTTTTTAACTTTTTTATTTTGGGCCCAAGAGGGAAGAGAAATTGATGAGACACATGACCTCATCCCGCTGCCATTGTCCATCTGGGCCTGTCATGACTGCCTCTATCTCACAGGGGTATTTAAAAGGAATGAAATAAAGTTTTGAAATATTTGATACTTTTCATTTCGAGAAAATGATCTGATTTGTGGATAAACTATCAAGCATGAGACACACACTGATGAATAGATGCAGCAGTCAAATTTGTGATTAACATTGGTCACTCAACAGGTTATGTGGCTTTTCCATTTGCATGGATCCGTGTAATAAGGTGATTTGTGATGAGTGGAGAGGGATGTGCCAATAATGCTTATAATTCAAACGATAATAAATCTTCTGGCAAAAAAAAAACGATAATAAATCTGGTGATATATTTTGATTTATACATATACATATATATGTTGTTAACTAACATGAATATAAAGTATGAAACAAATGGGTAATCATAATTTTCAGTGATGGATGGATTTATTTACAAGACTTATTGTGTAAACTACGTACACAATAAAACATGTAAATGAGTGCTTACGTTTTTGGTGTGAGCGTGACGGAGGTGGGCAGTTGAAAAGGAGGAAGTTCCTTCCCTGGACATTAATTACTCAGCATTCGCAATTTGTTGCTCAACGTACACTTCAATTCCCTGCATGCATGCATGCATGTACGTACGTAGAAGCTGTCATAGTAAAGAGCAGAATGAATGAATGAATGAATGAATGTAAATGAATGGGAATGGGAATGGGAATGGGATGGATGGTGGAGGGATATCCGGCCGGCAAGAGCATGAATGGGTTTTAAAAATAAATCAGTAAGGTTCCAGGGGAGCTTGGGGGAGGATTAACTTTTTGGTAGCATAACTTTTTTAAAATTATTTTTAGATAGTAGTTAGAAGATATGATGTTATTTATGTTTGAATAAACGTTTGAGAAAAGATTTTGTAAAAAGTTAAACTTGTTTAGATAAATGTTTGAGAAGTAACTTTTGATACAAAATGATTTAAAATGGTATGTATCTCATTAAATAATAAATATTTATACACACACATATATATATATATGTATATATTATTTTATATATTGTGATAATTTTAGGGAAAATAAAATGATAAAAAAATAACAAATGTAGTTGTATTATTAAGAAAATTATTAAATCATCACTAAAATGGATTATTAAATTATCTTAATAAATGAAAAATATATAAATTAAATATCATTGAAAAGTAAAACTATTCAACTAAATAATATTACATAATTAATTGAATCATAAACCTCAACAATTTGGCTTCTAATTATGTCATGAACATGATTTATTTGTGTTGAAGATGATGTTATATTTGATGAAGATGTCTCACTAGTATCATCATTATCAATGTCTTCAACAACAACATTTTTACTTTCATGATGGTGGATGCATTAAACAAAACAAAAAACAGCTTAGACATATTTGTGCTTGTGGTTGATATAGGAAAAAGAACAAAAGAAGAGAGATAAAAATGTTTCGGAAGTTAGACATTGGGCTTCTGTACCTCTGATGCTCAACTTTCTCCCATGAATCTGTTTTAAGTGTAGCTTCATCAAATGATGAAATAGCTACTGATATCCAGTATGACTTTGAGAAAGAAGAAGCAATGGTGAACAATAATACAGTTTGCTGAGGAGCAATGAATAGGCCAGAAGAAAAAAAGGACCACTCAAGTCATCTTGTAAAAACAACATGCCAATTTACATTCCCTTTTATATAAAGTGATTTATCTCTAAGACCTATTATATTATCTTATACGTATATATTCTCAACAGGTCAAGTGATTTAATCATGCCCTGCTTGCTAAGTTTGTCCACACTTCAGAATACAACTTTAATAAAGGTACAAAGCAGGCCTATTGGCATTGCAAGCTTCAGTTCTTGAGATTTTGACATCAATTGGTGGTATGAAATTCAACTATGCCATAGTACTTCTCATCAGGTTATGAACTTCAAATGATGCCATTTCTTTTATCAGTAAGATTCTGTTAAACAGTTAAACTTGAGGCAAAATTAAACCCTGTAGCGAAAAAAAGCTCCAAGGTTTTTGTCCAATGTGAGGAACTATTAAGGTTGACTTGTTCATTACCTGAGCATGTCACCGCTATTATGGAATGTGAGGAACTATTAAACAGGGGAACTGGGGGTGAGATTTCACGCAGGACGGAAAGTGTGGCATCATCACAACTAAACACACTGTAATATATAATTTCATCCTACAGATTGGAATGATATATATATATACACACACAGACACACACACACATGCAAGGCGACCTCATATCTAACTGTAACAACTGCTGATAAAGGGGGCGATTTGGGCGATGACTCAAACATCGTACTTGCTTTTCTGCTTCTATGGGTATCCCAAATTGGGCCAAGATCATTTCCTGTATTCCTCGCCCACCCATGCGCCGCGTGGCAACGGCGGGAAATGAAATGGGATCAGAGCCTCAGAGGCCAGTCTTCCATCCACCTCAAAATGTAAAATACAATAATAACAGTCTCCCGAGTTTTCAGTTTCTAGAAGGCTGCTCAACCACACCAACAATAATGTACCCATTTAAAAAAAAGCAGTTTTTACCGTTTACGAGATAAATTTATGAATGTGATCATCTCAATTTAAGAAAAATATTATTAAACTTATCTTTAAGATTTGCAAACGTTTTCCTAAACACCCCATAAATAATAATAATAATAATAGGTAGGAACTGATAAGATTTAAACACCGTGAAGCAAACAGTTCATAATCATTTTTTATTTTAGTAGGGGCTTTGAGGAAGTGGGGTATTTTGAGACGATGTGACATCCCCGATATATTAATGTGTCCGTTTGGTAACGTGATAGAGAAGTACTTTTACGCAAATCGAGGTAAATATGTGGATGTGATTATCTCATTTTGCAAAAAAACACTGTTGAACGTATTTAAAATTCATTAAAATTATATCGAAATTCATAAAATACCTCAAAAGACTTTCCACACACACCCATTTTCTGCTTTCCCTTTACGAAGATTCTAGATCAAGCCCATAGATTTGTGATTTGCCTAATTATTGGGAGAATGAGAAATGCAGAATTGAGGACCATGGAAAAATGAAAAGAATAGTTTGGCGCCCCAAATTGCTAAAATGGCAATAGGAGACAAATGGGGTGTTTGGGAAAGCTTCTCAACACCCCAAAAGCACGTTCAACAGTGTTTTTTCGCAAAACGAGATAATCTCTTTAACACATTTATCTCATAAATGATAAAAGTACTTCTCCACTGCTTTACCAAATGGACCCAAAGTCTTTAATTGACAGAATCTTTGATTGGAATCCCGAGACATTTGAAGAGGAGAGAGAATTGGTTGAACATTTTGAACACCGCCTCTCTATTTTTTTTCAAATCAAATTCATTAAAATCTTCCCTGTCCTCCACCCCTCTCCGATTGAATAAAGGGCCAAAATTAATAAAAGTAATAATACTATTAAATATTGTCTTGGTAAATTCACTTGACCAAGAGATAGCTTGAACCCTGAGCCAAGTGAACTTGACAATGGATTGGAGGGCGGTGGCCGATTCGGCTTGCTTCCGCGCTGAGACTTCATTTACACAGGGTGGTTAGTGATTAGGCTGTTAGGCCTCATTTTGTTTTAAATGGACAAACACCGATCAAAGATTGAGAGCGCCAACATGTGATATACAAAATGGAAGCCCAGTCACATCCCACAAAATATCAGGCTTATGTCATCGCATGGTGAAGAAACGCTGGATACACCGAGGGGACCCCCCGGTTTCATAGAGGAATGAATAAAAAGTAAGACAAGTACCAAAAGGATTCAATCCAGTAAAATGGCCTGTCATTTACAATGGTTTGAATTATTACTAAAATATGTATCCATATTTAGTGTCCATCAATACTTCAAATAGAATTGTTTTCAATAAAAGATATATATATATGCTTAAAGGGAAAAAGAGTACGCCCAACGCAAAAGCTTCATTTGCCTTCCTCATTCAAGTCTGAACCACCACGACATTCTCATCAGACAAAGTCACCAGTTACCCCTATTGTGTACGAGCCAGGCTATTAACGGAAAAATCGGCATGATGGGGAGGCTTGATGACATTTATCACAATTTTCATTGCAACGAGCATTTGAATTGCAGAAGGCAAGATACATGTAAAAACATAAAGATGGGATGCAGAAATGTTCTCTTGAAAAGCATGCATACCAAGCGTAATGCTTTCTCGTAGAACAAAAATAAAGGAAGAAGGCCATGGATATTTTTCAAATTTGGGGGTGCTTTTATTAGTGTTTATACAACAAAATGACTAATTAACATGAAACCCAGGCAACGATCAATAGCAATGAAACCGCCCACCTATATCACAAATTCCAGCGGTCATTCTCCCTGCTCTGTAAATTGATGGCATGTAACATTAAGACTATCACTTTTCAGAATAAACAGTACACTGATACTGATCTGGGAATCTTCACCCAGCAGAACAATGTACTGCTAGAATTTAAAGTTCCTGGAAAAGGATGAGTCAAGAAACAACACTGGAACAAGTCATTCTACTATGGGTTGATTTCGGAAATCAAAAATTTTAAGAGAACAGTACTTATAATCTCTGCACCAAGTCCCCAATTCTAAAATCTATGCCCCAAAGTACTGCATCATTTCATCATCACCCAAGATATCATCAAGATCAAGTCGGTGGGGTGCTGAGTCCTCCAAAATCTAACGACAGGCCATGGATTGGCGATCCAAGGAAAGGGTTTTCCATAGGTCTTTCTAGCTCATTTTGAAACGTATCTTTTACATAATACTGCAAATCTACTCCATTAATATCAGCCCCCTTCATATGTACAGCTGGCATAGGGGCTGCATCATTCCCTTGCCTAAACAGTTCACTGTTTCCAGATTGCAGTAGCTGCCCTTCATAATTGGGCCTAAATCCTGCTGCTGAATCATAAGCATTACAAGTATCTTGATTATGGGTATCAGGATTTTGCATTGCATCATAGTGCAATGGTCTCATCTGCATGCTTTCTGAGGAGATTATGGTGTTAGAATTCAGGTAAGGGTAGTGACCAAATTCATGACCTGGTATTTGAGCTGTCACCTCAAGACCTTTCTCCAAGGGTGTCAGAGCAGAATCTGTCTCATTGACTTGTTCGTTTCCATGAATCTGGATTCCAGTTACTGATACTTCCTTCTGGTTCTTATTCAGCAGAGTCATTATAGGCTCAACATGTAAGGCTTCATTTTGAGATGACGCAGGTATTTTGTCAGAGGTGCTTGATATCAAACGAGGTTTTTTCTTCCAGCGTTGCTTCTCTGGCCGCTCTTTATCTTGGCCACAATCAGGACTTGTCCTGCGTTTATCTAATGAATCAACATCCATCAACTGATTTTTCCTATTATCTTTAGAAGAAACAGAGCCAGAACCATCAACATCGTAGTTGCTATCACTGCTAGCTGGCCCTTGCTTGGTTTCAACTTGTACACCAGGCTGCGTTTTAGTTACTCCAGACGAACCATTATCACTGCTAGGCTGCCTAATGAGAGCTTCTTCTCGAGCTAAGACCCCTAACCAAATTGCACTTTCCTTTGCTGTCATCTTATCCTGCAAACACTTCGACTGGCGGACATGCCTCCTTATTTTTGCAATGTTTGGTGACATGTGCTTTATAACTGCAGTTAACACTCCAACTTTCCACATCTTCTTTAAATCATGTGGCTTCTTATAAGGAGGACTCTGACTGTGGGGTAGGCCTAACTGTACCCACCAATCTTCATTGCCAGTTGGCCACCAAGGCGGAGGAAGACCCTTTTCCAATGGATACTTCCGCTGAGGAGGATCACAGTGTTGCATCAGAGAAGATAGAAGGGACCCAAGCGTTGCATCTTGCAGGTCCTGGAGAATACTATGTGAGGTCCCATTTTGTTTGTTATCAGCCTCACTCATGGCAAGACACTCTGCTTCATACTTGGCAATAGCTGCAGGACCATTTTTATCAAATTTTACCTTCTCTTTCCACCAAGCTCTAATGTTATCTGAAGCACCACTCACGGCCTTACCCTTCTCAGGAATAATTCCATACACAAACCCACGGGCTTTACAAACTTCCATAAGCTTCAGCATATACTTAAGGATCCCATCTTGTGCTCTGGACATCTTTTTCCTGCGAGCTTGATCAGAGGTTTGCTTGGACTTTTGCTTCTCTGCAGTCTGCAACGCAGCCACCTTCTGTCTTTCCTTGATCCTTTTGAGTTTGATGCGATCCTTCATCATCCGTTTCTCCAATTCCTCTGCTTCAATCTCTTCATCACTGACGTCTTTCTCCGCTATGGCTTGGCATCCAATGTCATCAGCTTCTATATCCGAACTGTAGGTCAATGTGTCACCAAATATCAGAAGAATCTTCACTGAATTAAATAAGAAAGCTTCTCAGCCTGGCTGCTGAGAATATCTATTGAAGTGAAACATGGAACAGATGTTGAACCGACAAATTAAAAACGGCTATCTTGAATTGCTTCCCAGAGCCAGAACTGAACTTGCATATATAAAATGTTCATTGTGACATGCGGAAATGAGTAAAGAATAAGCTCTTCTGGTATAACAAAACTAAAAATCAAACCTGGAAATTTCAATCCTTCCCCCCATATCGTTTCTCAGAAACCAATCGAACCACATGCGCAGGATTCCAAAGTAGACATATATTACAGATAATACTTGAAATTGTTATAAAGTTGTCAATACCCTTTATGGAATCTGAAAACTTGCGAGCCTCAGGGCACACTCATCGCAACCAAAATATTACAAAACTTTAAACTGTTCAATATTTTTTTGAATGAATCTATATGTCTCCCGTGAACTTCAAAGAGCAAATAAACAATTATCCCAAACATACAATTGGTATATAAGAAATAGCATCAAGAAACTTGAATAGAAATAGAAGAAACTTTAAAAATAGAAGAAAAGTAACGAAATTAAAGTTCATAACAAAATCAATAGTCATTAACCATACCCCACGTCAACTTCAAGTTCTTGAATTTCACCCATCATCGAATCGTTAATAGCGTCCCGACTATGAGAATAGAAAGGGGCAAGCGAGAGGGAAGAGAATCCACCAAAAATATGAAGTGCCCAGACAGGGTTGTGGATTTTGCTTTTGCGGGCAAATCCGAATGAGATTGAACGATCCGTTCATGAGACAGGAAAAGTGGTTTTGCTCTCCGGAGATGGAGATTGGACGGAAAGGAAGGAGATGCCAAACCTCATACGACAATTGGAGAAAATCATAAGATCATTTCGGACTTAGGAGTCCACAACATCCCCTGCAGCGCGCCTCTAACTTTCTAGGGTGGATCTTCACGTTCTTACTTTTGCCCTCCAAATTGAAGTTACTTTGTGTAAAAGTTGGGTGGAGGATAGTTTTTAAGAGTTTGAGGTAAAATGTAGATTTTAGAGAATAAATTTTGAAAGAATAGCTTTTACATATTTCAAGGTAAAATCTAGTTTTTGAAAAGGTGATTATGTTTAGGAAGTTATTGTGAGAATATTTTTATGGAAAAAGGAAGAAAAAAAGGCAAAAAAAAATTATTATAAGAAAATAGCTTCTTAAACCTAAATTTTAAACTTAAATTTTAAAAAATGTGAGTATTTAAATAAAATTTAAATTTTAGGGCAAAATCTAGGTTTTGTTACAAAACCGGGCTCCCAAACCAGCCCTTTCATCTTCCAAACAAAAGCAAGGGCCTGACTTTATTTTGTTTTTGTTAAATTGTTAAAAATAAATTAAATATAATAAAAATATAAAGAATAGTATATAATTTTTTCTTATTTTTAAAAATTGTTTAACTAGATTAAATAGGATATTCTTTGTTGACAATTTAGGGAGGGACGTGGATAGAAATTTTACTTCATATTAAAAATGACAAAAGACTACGAGGGAAATAGTTAGGGTGCTCATCAAAAGTAATGAGATCTGACATTACATTATACCTGGATCATCTAGATTTGATTTAAATAATTCAGATATGTTTTTTTATTTTTTATTTTTATGGAAAAACTTATTTTAATAGGTAGAAAATCTAAAATAAAATTAATCTCTTAACTGCCATATTTACAAATAATAATTTTTTATAAAAAATTACTATTTGTAAAAAACCAAATAAAGAATTTGGTAAAGATTGACAATGAATGTTTGAAGGCTGTGGAAGAGAATGTGTTATGCTAAGGACAAGGAAATGAGTTATGGTTTAACAATTTGGTTGAGGAGGTAGTGGGATAGAATCATGCATGGGTGCAATTTGAGGAGACGAGATGAGATTCATTATGGAGTGCACTTGTTGATACATTATTTTTTGCTGAATACACACACACACACACACGTGTGTGGGTGTGTTTCACACAAAGACTTGTGTGGTGCAAACACCATGTTTACGCGATCAAGGTTTCACATAAAAATAAATAAATATTCTTGGAGGCCAACTCAATCCTATCGGTGGAAGCCTGACTCCTTGTTTTTTTAATCTTATTCTAAACAACCCTTGTTTAAAACTGAATATCGAAGGTCTGAAGAATGAGTATGGTGATTGGATTTATGACCAACAGGAGCTCAAACAGATGGTGGTGCAATATTTTGAGACTCTCTTCTGTAGTGAGATTCTAGATACTACTTCTCTTTCTACTTATAACAGGTTCCCTAGCCGTAATGGTGGATTGGGAATCAAAGACCTGTGTAAACAGAATGAGGCTTTCATTATGAAGATGTGTTGGAATCTCTTGAACAACAGGGATGCGCTATGGGTGCGAGTTCTCAAGGCCAAGTACAAATGTGGTGACCAGGCGATGCCGAAAGTTATTAAGAAAGAATTATCTTCTCTCACATGGTGAAGTATATGTGAAATGTGGGGTAAATTCATAGCAGGCATAGGAGTGAAGATGGGCAATGGAAAGATAGCAAATTTCTAGCATGACAACTGGTCTGAAGTCAACCAACCCCTGGTTAACCTGATTTCGGGATGCGAGGCAATGAATGACTTGAAGGATAGGGTAGCAGATTATGTTAATGGGAATGGTCACTGAGACATTCAGAAATTGAGCCTTTGGTTCCACCCTCAGGTTATTGAGTGCATCACCAGTGCCCACCCCCCAGTGAGGAGAGAGGAGAGGATATATATATGGAAACCGTCCACTGACGATTGTTTTTCTGTTAGTTTTGCATATCCTTTTCTTTTTGCAGGTATTTATCAGCAAGAGGATAATCTATGGAGGAAATTATGGAGATGGCAAGTACTTGAGAAGATCAAGATGTTTATGTGGCTCTTTTCCCATGGAAGAGCTCACACTGCACAACTCAGAGCTAACAGAGGGATTCAAGCATCAGCAGTATGTCCTTTTACTTGCTCCAGCGAAGAGGATTCTATGAATCTCCTGAGGGATTGTCAAAATGCCCGGGAGAGATGGTTAGCAGTTGTCCAACCTTCCAAATAGGCCATATTCACATCTTTACAGGGAGCGGAATGGATCCGTTGGAATCTAAGTAATGAGGTGGGAAAACTATCTACGAAAAAAGTGTAGTGGTCTACCTTATTTGGGTACACTTATTGGGATATATGGGTAAACAGATGCAAAAAAACTATATGGTATGGAAGAAGTGGATGAGTACATTAATGCTCATTCTAGCTTCTTTCATGTATGTTTAGACCAGGATCTAAAATCCCGGTGTACCCTTTATAATAGAACTAGGGGACAGGAGCAAACCAGTAGGACTAACAGGAGAGGCTTTCATATTTTGGAAACTAATGAGTCGATTCTCAGTTCGAGATGTGGATGTGGAGGTGTCGTCAGGGACAAAGATGATGGCTAGGTATGTGGATATAGTTGCAAGCTCACATTCGTGCCAACAACAATTGCAGAGATGGTTGACATAATCCATGGACTCTATCTATGATGAAGTAGAGGTTTTCATATGATAGAGATCAAGACTGATTCAATTGAGGCAATTAACTTGATGCTGCGAGGATGCACATTGCAACATCCTTTCCAAGATATTGTAAATGAAGCCAGGTCTCTCCTGAATAGATATTGGCAAGTGTTAGTGAATCATTTTTCACGAGAAGAGAACACTACTGCAGATGACATGGCCAAGCGAGCTCATGATATCAATGAAAATTATCTTGTTTTTTCTCATCCGCCACCTCATGTTCATGAGGTCGGTGGTGATAGAGCGTAGGAGCTCTGCAATCCTTTGTTGTACTCTCTTGTTGAGGTAAGGTCATCTAGTTTTATTTAAAAAACTGAATATAGATATATCTATCAATGACAATTCAAAACTTTGATAGGTGATAACCCTCAGTCAAGCCTGACATGTTTTTTTATATAAGCCTGGCATGTTCATTTAAAACAACTATGATACGGATTTTGAGATGATTTTTATATATTTCGATATGGTTTTACGAATTTTAAGATGATTTTGTTTTGACTTGCGTGCACCGTTGGGAGAATGAAGTTCCCAAACAAGCATATAGATGAGTCCAAACCTTCGTCTAATTTCGTTCAATGATTGAGTGAAAAATAAAAATACAAGCACCAACCATTTTTTAATGGGATCTTTAACCTGATAAATCGAGTTAAAGTAAAAAAAGCCTATCACCTTTAATTAAAATGCTTTCGACAAGTGTACAAATATTAATAAACATTTAAAATGGGATGCAAACGTGTCAAAAACATTAAATATAATATATCACCATTACCTTGTGATATAGCCTATGTTATTTTCTTTTTTATATATATATATTTACCGGTGGTGTTAAGTTATATTTAATAATCATATTATTTTTATTCCCATTTTGAATATTCCAAAATATTTTTGCATCTTGTTGCTGAACACACTTTTAACAAAAAATTGATAGGTATTTTGCACATTAACAAAAATGGATAGGTATTTTGCAAGTTATGGAGGCAATAGCCACACCTTACACGATAACAAAAAAAATAGAGTAATGCCAATATAATTATTCCAAGCAAATATTTATCATCTCTTTGTTCGTGAGGAGAAATCACAATTAAATCTAATATTTCTTGAGGAAATTCTTGAACCAGTGAGCAGACAATTTAGGGTATCTTTTCAAGTCATTATCGTAATCAACAAAGTTGATTCCAAATCGTACGGTGTATCCTGAATCCCATTCTAGATTATCCAGCAATGACCACGCGAAATATCCCTTCACATTCACACCGTCCCTTGTATGTACGGAAAGCCAACCAAGAGATACGAATTAAAATGCAACAGTGAATCCTTTTGAAAAAATAACACGGGGGGTGTTCTATTCATAAGGTGCAACTTACCTAATTACAATCTGAAGATAATAGAGATGACGATAATAATAGTCGATTCTGTAAGTATCCATAAGGGCTTCCTCAAGTGATAGTATTGGATCATTATATTCATCATATCCTAAAATATGCACATATATAATAAAATTCATTTAAATTTCTCCAGTGTATTTCATTCACATCAGACATTGCATACAAGTAAAAAGAAATATGACCAATGCAGTACTGTTTTCGGTAATGTAAATTACGGGGGTTGTTGTACTTTTTCTTGATGTGGAGCAGCAGTTTGCGAAATCCTCTTGGGTAAATACACAACCAGTCTGAAGCACCCTGCACATAATTTAAGGGTTATATTTAAGATTTATTGAGGGAAAAAAGGCCACAAAAGCATTGATATGCATCTACAGACGAAGTGGCACATAGATACCATTGGTCCAAGGGGCTTCCCATCACGGCTATCTGTCATAACAAAACAAAATGCACATTTTTACGATCACAAACACAGTACATTTTTTCTTGAATTCTTTTAAGCCATCAGAACTGAATGAATCATTGCATACACAACTTTATAATGATATCTTATATGCTATTCTTACTTGTAATATTAACTAAAGAATCAGTCTGTAGGCTTGGTCTGCCGGGATTACGTAGGTGAGGCGCATCAGCAGCATAAAAGGATGAGTAGTAATTCAAGCCAAGGAAGTCAAATGACCCTTTAAGTAGACTGGACTGCTCTTCAGAGAACTTTGGCAATCTGTCTCCTACCAGAGATTGCATGCTTCTCGGGTATTCACCTTTTGTGAGTGGTTCCATATACCTGAAATCAAAGATAAGAACTTAATGCACTTGAAAGTTGTCTTCTTCCGAGTTTCATTTGCTCCATTCTGCTGCTTTCTCCAACATAAAATTTTAGCGGCCCTTACATTATGCCCAGTAACCATATTTAGAATCATGAGGTCCTATATAATTCACTAATACAACAACAACAATAAAGTCTTTATCCCACTAGATGTGGTCAGCTACATGGATCACATGACGCCAGTACACTCTATCATAGACCATATTTTTGGATAGATTATTAAGCAAAAGATCTCTCTCTTTATAACCTTCTTATGCGTGTGTTTCAGTCTTCGTCTACCCATTTTCAGAGGACTCCACACCGCTTAGTTTATCATCCTTACTGGTGCCTCCAATGGCCTTCTCTGAACATATTCAAACCACCTCAAACGATTTTCCACAATTTTCTTCTTAATGGTGCCACACCAACTCGTCTACGAATGTCATCATTATAAATATGATCTATTCTTGTATGATCACACATCCATCTCAGCTACCCCTACTATATTCTCATATTGTCCCTTTAAAGTCCAACATTCACTATCATATAATAATGCTGGTCTTAAAGCAGTATGATAAAACTTTCCTTTTACTTTATTAGACACTTTTCGATCATAAATAACTTCAGTTACTTGCGTCCATTTACATAATTAACTGGTAATAGTCCAAAATTGATCCAGGCTTGGGGGAATCTTCCGTAGGAGTGAAAAGTGATGGATACAGGGAAGTTAATCTGTTCATATAGTAGTCAAATTACTTGTATTCATTTTTAACAGGACTGGCTTTTACTCTTTACCTTATATGACATACTAAAGAAATGCTAGAGATAATACTTCACCATACAGAGTCCTTACCATCCAAACATGAAGTCAACAGCTCGGTCAGCGGCATCAGAATCTGATTTGTTGTTGGAGAATGGTACTACCCAGTCAGAATGTAGGGTTATACCTATCAAACCCTTTTGAGAAGCCTGCACATTTAATCAAATATTCTGGTTATTTACTAATAATTCCAATTCACCTATAAATATGTCATTCTATTGTAAATGTCAAACTATCAATTTTTTTGGACTCAGATATGAAGTTACATCATTGATCAGATACAACACCTGATACTTGATCTTGTACACTTGAACAGCAGCTGCATGAGCAAGAAGTTGGTGGTGGGAAACCAAATAGGGCTCTGTCCCTGAATCAACGCCAGTGCAATTCATATTCAGCCAAGCAGAATAACGACCAGGTGCAAACATGCCATTTGCATAGCCATTCTTGCTCACACTCCTTGGTTCATTCAATGTAATCCAGTTCTTGACCCTATCACCAAATTCCTTAAAGCAGAGCTCGACATAGTCCCTAAAATCATCTCTGCACATAACTTAAATCTAAGCCATTAGACCTTGATTTGTGAAAATTCTTCGTCAATAGTCTTGCAGTGGAAAATTCAGTTACTTACACAATGTGAGGATTTAAGAATCCACCATACTCATCTTCTAAAGCTTGGGGAACATCCTAATGGAAAATGGTTACAAATGGTTTCAGACCTGAATTAATTTCAATGGTTTGTCATGTTTATACCTTTGTCATAGATACAAAACAACATGATAAAAGGATGAATGAAATAAAAATTTAATTTTGACCATTATCCAATAACTCGTTGATGAGGTTGTTGTAATACTTGATTCCTTCTCGGTTAATACCTCCTCTAACCTTTCCTTCTGTAGATAGTTCATAAAAATTTAAAAGGGTCAAAGTGAAACGTGTAAATCGTAAGCTCATGAAATTACATTTGACTACTTGGCAGTACTCTTGACCAAGAGATGGAGAATCTGTAAGCATCTACATTCATATCTTTCATGATCTTGACATCTTCCTATAATATGTAACAATCTATCATCACACTCGAAAGAAAAACCAACGAAATGAAAAAAAATGATCTTCAAGATTAGAGTTTTAAATCATTAGCCAGTTGTGAAAGAAGAAGTCAATTTTGGTGGTAAGCTATTAGTCATTGGGACCATACTTTATACCGATGGTAGGAGTCATCAGCTACGTCTCCATTGCTTCCTCCTTTCATTTTTCCTGCAAACACGATCAATATTGGAATATTTATAGTTGTCTAAATTAAAAATAGCGTGAACAAGAAAAAATCTGAGAATACTTCGACTGGAATGATTGAGAGAACAAATCAATAGCATTTTTGGTCAGTAGCATCCAAACCCTTAAGTTCAGTTATCCAAGATATCATTGGATGGTAGCAACACAACTTAAGTTAATTGAGCACAGAAGAAATTATTATTCTCTGCAGGCGCGCGTTCAACAAAAGCATAAAAGAGTGAAGGTATCTGGGAACAAAAGCAAAATAGTTTGGAACAGGGAGACGGATACCTGGGAATTTATGGGTGAAGGTATCCCAATTATTAGGTCCTTTACCATCTTCATTCGCCGCACCTTCGTACTACATAACGCATCGATTCAATTAATTATACATAATACATATGGTTCAAATCAAGAAAGAAATGAGGAGTAAGAGTAAAAAGATGGACCTGGTAGGCGGAAGATGCTGTCCCGAAAATAAAGCCTGCGGGGAAACTGGTACGATTAAGATAAGAAACATCAAGAATGAGTGGAGTTTCAGCACAATGCGTCAAAGTGAGGGCAAGCAGGGTCGAAAGGCGAAGGAGCAATGCCATAAAGTACAGTAACTGAGTTCTGCGTTCTCCAATACGGGCGAGACCTTGAACCATATCTACCGGAAATTCCAAACTCAAATGCTTTTGATAGTTACAAACAAATAAGGAAACGAGAGCGGCTAGAAGGGTGAGAATTCATAAAATTCATCCCCTTCTCATGGCACTTTTTGGTCCAGGGTAGATTGATTCTCAGGGCAGCTGTTCCATGCTTTTCAAACCCTTTGACATATTGTTCTCTCCCGCCCATATTTCTTTTCGGCCCATTTCAAAGAAGCCTGGTATGGTTGTATCTATTCAACATCACAACAGCCGGAGGGCTAGTCCTAAAGAAGATATGCTTCAACATCACAACAACCGAAGGGTTAGTCCTAGAGAAGAGATGCTCATGCCTAGTATGTCAGGATTGCCTTTTCATCAGGAGAATACCTATGTTTGTACGAGAGGGGAAACATCACAGCAACATCTAAATTGGTTTTCTTGTTAAATATTTAGTAGTTAATTATTAACTTCTTTAAAATATCGTACACCCCAAATACAGGCATGCTTCCTTACCATAGCAACTCTTTACGCTTTGTAGTGTTAATATATTCTTCCACTTGCTGCACCTGCTTTTATGCAAAGCCAATTTACAGCCAAAGTATATATAGTCACGTTTTCTTCTTAAACATATTAACGATAGAGGCACAATCATAATATTATTGTTAATGTTATTATCTGACAACTGTGAAAAGACCATTTTATCCATGTTCATTTGATTTATTTGTATTTCATGATCTGGCCCCCGGGGGGCTTGACAAGAAGAGCAACACTGATAGAGTACCGTCATAATTAACAGAAATATATGCATGCGTCATAATTTATTGGCGATTATTTGGTACATCATATTAATTGATATTTTTAAGAAAGTTCCTGAACCATTGAGCGGAAAGCTTGTGGTGTCTTCGAACGGCATCTTCAAAATCTACAAAATTCATTCCAAATCGTACAGTGTAGCCATTGAACCATTCAAAGTTGTTAACGTCATCCCTTGCAAGAGTATGAGAGACAGAAAATTAATTTAAATTGTACGAATAAAATGAATTTCTAGTGAATTTATCAGGAAGGAAATTCCGTATATACTTACTCAAAAATTGCAGATCGAACATGATAAAGATGGTGAAAATAGTAATCAATTCTGTAACTATCTAGGAGAGCTTCATCCAATGCTAGTGTTGGATCATTGAACTCATCCATACCTAGAGTACAACTAAAAATTAATATCATGCAACTGATCTAATTAGTGTGTAAAGAAAAACAGATTAAATATGGCATTCAATATAATATTGGAGAGGAATGAAGCATTAGTTGTTTCTTAAATGTATCTACTGTTTTCAGTGATGTAAATTGAAGGATTGTTATACTTAGCCTTGATATAGTGCAGTAGGTCTCTAATTCCTCGGGGATAAATATACAACCAATCAGATGATGCAGCCTGCCAATACAGAAACGATTAGATACAGCTTGAAGTCACACACACTAATTAAGCAAATATAATAGAAGAATTACGTACCCTTGGACCGATGGGTCTCCGGTTGTGCTCGGGTACCATAGAATTCAATTTAGTAACATGAGTGAGTAAATATATAGTACAAATTAAAGAGAAGGGGAAAGGTAAGAATAAGAAATACTTGTAAGATTGAGGTGAGAATCGATCTAATAGGAGGGTTTGACAGATGCATTGGCAGCATAATTAGAAGTGTAGTAGTTAAGGCCAATAAAGTCGTAAGATCCCTTACCAAGGCTGGACTCTTCACTCGAGAACTTTGGTAATCGGCTTCCCACTAAAACCTGCATGCTCTTCGAGTACTCTCCTTTTGTCAACGGTCTCATGAACCTACACATATATGGATGTGCATGGAATTGAATCGAGAGAGATCAAGAAAAAAATACTACGTACTGCGGGGTTAGGTTTCTTTTATTTATGTTATCAATTACTTACCATCCAAACATGGAATCAAGAGCTCGAGCAGCAACATCTTGATCAAATTTGTTCTCTGATAAGGGCACGAACCATTTGGAGACCAAAGTTATGCCTATCACACCTTTTTGAGATGCCTGAAACTTTGACTTGTAGATTTGAACGGCAGAAGCATGAGAAAGAAGGAGGTTGTGAGTAGCAATATATATGGTTCAATGGAGCAATCGCCGCCGGAGCAATTAAGATGGAGCCAATCAGAACATCGACCCGGTGCTAGTTGCCCCGTTTTATACCCAGCATTGCTATAAGTATGCGGCTCGTTTAGTGTTATCTAATGCTTTACTCTATCTTTAAACTCCTTGAAACATAATTCTGCAAACTCCCCAAAGTCCTTCATGTTCCATTAAATCATCCATATATCATTCATTCACTACGTCATTAATTTTTCACTCACACTATGTCAGAGCTCAAGAAATTAACCAGTAATCATCTAAGACTTGTGGAAGATCCCAATGAAACAGCGTTGCAAATGGTTTTAAGCCTGCATGTCCATCACTTTTTGCCAATTGTTAATCTCTCACCCAAACACACACACACACACATATCACCAACAACCTAGAAATATAATGTAAGCATAAACAATATTAATAAAAAGTCGGCTCCTGACAAGAAGGCTGTATAATAGTGTCGATAACATGAACATGTTATTACTATGAAGAGTACCCTCTTGTTTAAAGAAAATTCATTTATACGTCATAGTTTATTGGGAATCATTTGGTACAAAAAATTAACTAATATTTTTTTAGGTAGTTCTTTAACCATTGAGCAGAGAGCTTGTGGTGGTATCTTTCATTGGCATGTTTATAATCCATGAAGTTGATTCCAAAACGCACAGTATAGCCGTTTGCTCATTCAAAGTTGTCCAATAATGACCATGAAAAATGACATCTCTTGCAAGAATACGAGACGTAAAATTAATTTAGCTGGGTGAGATAATAAAGATGACGAAAATAATAATCAATCCTAAAAGTATATCCAAAAGAGGGCTTCTTCCAATGTTAGCGTTGGATCATTGAACTTGTCTACACCTATAATATAAATAATTAATTGATATCACGCAGTTGATATGCATTTAGTATAGGAGAAAAATGAGATAAAAAGAAGAGTATGCATGTACCGTTTTCAGTGATATAAATCAAAGGATTGTTATAGTTGGTCCTAATATAGAGTAGTTTAGGTCTCTAATTCCTCTAGGATAAACATATAACCAATCAGATGCAGCCTGCATGAAGATAAATAATTAAACACGTATTGAAGCTACAAGTTAATGAAGAAAATATAGAAGAATTACGTACCCTTGGACCAATGGGTATCCCGTTGCGCTCAGCTGGCCAAGGAACTCAATTCACGGTTAAGTAAATTAAAATACTACAAGTTGATCGAAGACAAATGATTAAGTGAAATGAGAGGAAAAGCAGAGATATATATTAAGAATAAGAGATACTTGTAAGATTAGCGCGAGAATCAGTTTGATAGAAGGGTCTGGCATAGAAGAGGGAAGGTGCATGGATAGCATCATTAGCAGTGTAGTAGTTGAGGCCAAGAAAGTCGAAAGAGCCTTTAACAAGGTTGGATTCTTTGCTTAGAGAATTTTGGTAATCGACTTCCCACTAATGCTCGCATGTACCTACACACACACATGCATGCATGGACATAATGAGATCGAATTGATCAGAGAGACTGACAAAAAATAACAGGATTAGATTGGATTATATTCTTTTGTTTAGCATGATCAATCACTACATACTCACCATCCAAACATGAAATCAATAGCTCGTGCTGCAGCATTTTGATTGGATTTCTTGTTTGATGAGGGCACAAACCAATGAGACACCAAAGTTATGCCTGAGAAAGAAGGAGGTTATGAGCAACAGTATAGGGTTCGGTGGAGGAATCGCCACCGGTGCAATTCCGATGGAGCCAAGCCAAACATCGACCCGATGCCAATTGCCAGATTGCATACCCACCATTGCTATAGGCCCATGGCTCATTCAATGTTATCCAGTGCTTCACTCTATCCCCGAACTCCTTGAAACATAGTTCCACGTAGTCCCCATAGTCCTGCCTAATCAAATCGTTCATTTCATCTCTTGAATCCTTTCGTACTAATTAATTCAATCATTCGTTTAGTTCTTGATTTGCGGCCTCTAGTCATCTCAAAACCAAATCAAAAATTACCTAAAATTTATGCAATATAGTGGCCAAACCCTAGGATCGTTCTCTTATGAAGGAGCCTTTATTTAAATCCCTAAGTTAAACTAAGTGCTAAAAAAATATGGTTAGAAGGAAGGGTTTTTATTATATAATTGATTTTCTTTACTAAATCAAATGCAATAACTTAAATTAAATGAATTCTTTTGGATTTTTTAGGAATGATGAATGCCCTTACTGATAGAGATGCGACCATCCTCGCTTGAAATAACTGTGGGGGTTGAAAAATCATTAAACCTTTAGCAAAATCTCAAGTTAACACTCAAGTCCAATATTCTCAATTAGTGATAGCTCTTACGAACATAGCTAACTATTACTTATTGAGGTATTGTTAAAAACCGTTTAATGCACAATTAAAATCGAAATAATGCAATATGAGTATTCTCAGAATGAAATGCTAAACAGTCATTCCAAAGCACCGAATAATCATATTAACTAGACAATAACACGCCAATTAACATGATTAAATTAATGCTATCAAGAAATCAAAAACACATATATGCTTCACGTTGCATAATCCCAAAATTAACTATGAAAATCAATCCAAACAGAAACAAACAAACATCCATCTCAATTCCAAAATTATGTACAATCATCCCTATAACTAGGAAATCCAAATACATAATTTTAGACTAATGGAATGATAGAAAAACTCTTCTATGTAATTCAGTGAGCTCAGGCCAAAAACTCCACCAAGAGGCTAAACAATTAGACAGGCATAGCTTTATATTTAGTCCCAATGAATTCCATATGCGCTGCCATAATAACAATCAGGAAAGGGAGATGATTTGGATCTAGGAACTCCCTTTTTCTGCCTCTGTCTCGTGCGTTCTCTTTCTTCCTCTTCTCTGTCACTCTGTCGCGTTTCTTCCACCTGGCTCTCGGTCGTGGCTGCGTGTGGAGGTGTTCAAGTCCTCTGGGGTCTCGTCGTGTGTGCCGAGAGGAACAAATGGCGATAGCATGGGTGGTCCAGGTGATGTGGCGTGAGGAGATGGAATGAAGGCGGCTCTTGGCGTCTCTTCTACTGTGTGGTCCAGAAGAAGGGAGATGGAGGCGGTGGCTGTGGAGGTAGAGTGAGTTGAAAGGATGAGCGAATGGTGCAGTGGCTGGAGAAGAATGAGTGAGGAATGAAGGCGGCGTCGATGGTCTGGTCTCTCATGTAGGTGGTGGTGTGCGTGTGTGTATGATGAATGGATGAAGAAGATGAAATCGTGTGTTTCCAGGTCTCTCGAGCAGGTGGTTGAGGGAATTCAAAAAAGAGTTGGCAGCGTTGTGTGTGTGGAATCCGCATGAAGGCTCGTTGCGGCGCTATCTCTGCTTCGTTTCTTTTTGTTTTTACCTAGGTTAAACAGTGGCAAAATGCTGAAGCAGTGGTGAGGACTCCCTTGCCATTTGTCAAATTCAAGAGCCTAGTTGGCATTAATCTGTAGGCCCTTTTCTGTCATTTTCTAAATTTGCCAAATTCTTTTAAGTACCTACAATGCAAGAATTAAGCACCAAACAATATCAAAAGTTCAATGAAACAATTGCATGAATAAATTATCAATTTAAGACCATTTTGCCCTTAATTGTGTTTATTTCCATGAAAACGTCCTTATTTCGAATTAGTGCTTAATTATGCAATTTTAATCTAGGAAATGTATCGAAATCCCTAATTTATCTATGGAAAAATGTGTAAAAATATGGTTCAATCAATTCCCCCACACTTAGACCTTTGTACTCATGAACAAAGGCGATTGAGTACAAGAATCAAATTCCAAGTATCAATACAAATGGAGATTGAGCACTCTAACAGTGGATTGATTAATAACGTCTTTCAAGCAATTGCTAATCATAACCAAGCAATGCAAAGGGAATAGATGAACTTCAAAGTAAAATGTAAAGAGTAATCACAAGGGAACACTCATATTAATAGCACTCAACTTACTCATTTCACTAAGGGCATTTTTTACTCAAATTCACTCAACTAACACCTTACCATATGCTTGTAATCACTCTAATTTCCCCACCAATTATGGCAAATAATGTAGTGAATCAAGAGGACTTTTGAGGCTTGCAAAAATGGATGAGGCTAAATATGAGGGATAATTGTTAAAAACGAACAGTTGACATGCAAACCAAAGATAAAGATCAAGTTCATAGCATTCACATAATTTGATAAGATTTTACTAATTTCTTTCAAATTCAAGAACAAATGCCTTCTCTTTTTTTCTTTACTTTCCTTTTCTTTTTCTTTTTCTTTTCTTTTTGGCTAATTTTCCTTCTTCTATTTTTTTTTCACGAGGCATTTAATACAAACATTACTCAACTTTCTATTAGCAATTCACTCTGATTTTTAGAATACTATGAACATTATGAATAAATGGCATGCATCCAACTAGGAATGGCTCAATTGGGTGGCAATGGATAGATGAATGAAATGGTTTGTGTTTAGATCAAAATGGTTTAGAATGAATGCCTCTTTCATCTTCATACATTAATGCAATTATAGTTTCAATCAAGAGTAAAGACAAGTTATAGAAGGTGAAAAGTCAAGCAAATATTCACACATGAATGAATATGATTGTATGGCTCAAATATCCTTACGACAAGGTTTATCTCAAATAATTACTCTAAAAAAATCCAATTACAAAGTAAACTAATCACAATGCATATGCTTAATCATTCTCAATGCTTACTCTAGAAATGTAACTAATCAAGACATTGCAATTGATTGTAATCATGCTTAAAATCCAAATAAATCAATAATTTAGAAACTTTTTTTAAACAAGGAGTACTTAAAATCCAATCGTGGGTTTATTTTTCTTTTCATTCAATTGAGAAGCAACAAATTGGTTTAAAAATTTTGCCAAAACACTATATTTCATAAAAATTTTAAGAATTCCCTGTAAATCCCATTTTCAAAGTAGTAAATGCGACCATTTACCACTATGGTCATGTATCAATGCAAGGCTTCTAAAAGGAATTTATAGTTTAAGGCATTTTATCATTTCAAAACAAATCAAAATGTTATCCCATCTCCCACACTTAATTAACAACATTGTCCTCAATGTATAGAGAATGACCTAAGGCTCAAAACATATATAGGGGTTTCTTTATTCTGCAATTAAACTACACTACTTATACTTCTACTGAAATGCCCTTCCCCCACACTTATCTCAAACAATTAGTCAAACATGTTAAAAATATGTAAAATGTGTAAAAATATGGTTCGATCAGTTCCACATTTCTCACTCACACTATGTTTGAGCTCAAGAAGCCCCCGTACTTATCCTCTAAGGCTTGAGGAAGATCCCAATGAAACAATGTTACAAATGGTTTTAAACCTGCATGTTCGTCATTTTTTGCCCATTATTTATCTCTCATCAACAGTCCACAAATAAATTAAAATGTGATTATGATCAATATTATTGAAAGGCTATAGTACTTTAAGTTTGGTCATTTAAGTTCACATTTCCGTTTTAATTACTTTTAAAAGTACAATTTTAGTTCTTTTATTTTAACATCGTTAGTTTTTTTAACGGAATATACTTACTCAACAAATTTAAACAGTAATTTTGAAATTAAATGTTCATAAAATATGTTTAAAATTTAATTTTTTTTACAATTTAAAATCTAATCATGTTTTATTATCATTCAACTGCAAAATTACCGATAAAACTTGTTGAATCACAATTTTCCATTAAATGAAATTAACAATGTTAAAATAAAATGATTAAAAGGATGCTTTTTTAGACATAAGTGTTAAACGTAAACTTAAAAGAGCTTCTAGCCATTAGCCGACAGTTCGTTGATGAGGTAGTTGTAATATTTGATTCCCTCTTAGTTTATGCCTCCACATGTCTTCCCTTCTGCACATGCGTCGCAGTAATAACAATTATGTTTTTTAGACATTAAGTGTTAAACTGAAACTTAACGTAAACTTAAAAGAGCTTCTAGCCATTAGCCGACAGTTCGTTGATGAGGTAGTTGTAATATTTGATTCCCACTTGGTTTATGCCTCCACACGTCTTCCCTTCTGCACACGCACCGCACTGAAATCTAGGTTTTGTTTTAAAACTTAGGTTTTCACTCCAAAACCTATGTTTTGATCCCAAAATCTAGGTTTTGTCCAAGTACAAATTTTTTTAAAAAAAATTATTTTGGTTACAAAATCTCCATTTAAAATTTAGATTTTCTCTTTCATATTTTTTAATAATTAGTCTAATGAGATCTCAATCTGACCGGTCTTAATCTCAATAAGAGACACGGTCATACCTTATACTGATGATATTCGTCGTTAGCCACATCCCCGTTGCTGCAATCCGCCATTTTTTCTGCAAACCAGTGAATGAAGATAGATAGATGGATGGATGGATGGATATGTAGCCACACACGCGCGCAGACACTGAATGAAGAATTTCATTTTTCAGAAGATAATGAAAAATTCCATTTGTTTGATTAACTAACAAAATCTTCACTTCTCAAAATTAAAATTACATTTTTACACTCCCCTCTCGGACTCTTGGTCAAGAAAATAGAGCGCTACATATAGGACTTGAGAGTTTGAGTATATTAAAAACAATAGGCTGCCCTGGAATTTCACAGGAAAATCAATTACAAACTTATCAAGAAGCTCATTCTTTCAAAAGTATATTTTTAAAAGGTTCGATCAATCAAATCAAACGATCTTATATATACTTCTTCAACTTGCTATGTTTTAGGATTTTTTTCCCATAAAATAAGTCATTTTATAGATAAAAATAATGTTATTTTTTTGTTTTCAAACTAATTTTATTAAAAATATAATCATTTTTAAAGAAATTATGAACATGACTATTCATCTGGTTACGTAGTCATAAATCATAAGAAATAAAAAAATAGGAACATACTGAGTAAAGTGTAAACCCATATCCCCTACATGAGTCATATTAAATTAACGGTTAAAAATTATTTTTTAACTTATTTACAATTTAAGATATAAATATATGATATATTTTATTAGACATATTTTTATATCGTTGTAACAAAAAAGGCTAAACTTGGGCTGATACAAATCTCATTCCTTAGTTTTAAGCCCCCAAGTGAACTGGGTCCTATCCAGAGTCCAAGTAGGATCACACACATCTATTTATTGGAGTACTAATGCAAGAACTTTTGCTTGCGGGGTCACACACCTTGGCTGGATTTTCCTCGAATGATCTGATATCACAAGTGGAGCTGGAGAATTTTGGAGATGAATATGGAGTCCGACTCCGACGAAGAGCAGCACCATGTACGGCTGAGCCAGAGGCCGGAGTGGTCTGATGTTACTCCAGTTCCGCAAGACGATGGCCCAAATACCGTGGTGCCTATCGCCTACACCCAAGAGTTTACAGAAGTTATGGACTACTTCCGAGCCGTCTACCTCCACGACGAGCGCTCCCCTCGCGCCCTTAGCCTGACCGCTGAAGCCATTGAGTTAAATCCTGGCAATTACTCTGTATGTATTATGTAACCCGCTGTGCGTGTGTCTGCATGACTCTGGTCCCTTACAACTAGGTCTTTTGAGTTTACACCCAGCGAATAACTTCTTCCGAATCTTTAGGTGTGGCATTTTCGGCGTCTGGTACTTGGATCACTGAGCACTGACCTTCATAGTGAATTAGATTTTTTGGAACGTATATCCGAGGGCAACTCCAAAAATTATCAGATATGGTGAGTTAGAAAGATTACTGCTCCCCCCCCCCCAAAAAAAAACCTGCCAAAAATTATGCTTTTTTCCGTCCTAGATTCTTGTTTATGAACAATATATGGATCGAATTGACTAAATCGTGTATAAACGACAACAGGAATCCATCTTGTTTTCTGTCACTCCCAGTTGCATTAGATAGTGTTGCCATCATGTTGATAAACCTAAATGGCCCCTTTTGTTCATTAATTTCGTTTGTCTTTCACCTAAAAATTTAAAAGTTTGTATGGCTTGTTTATAAATCACTTTATCCTACTCAGTTGGCCTTTCTAATAAACCAGTCATAGTGTGTAGCCACCAAAATAAGTACTTTGGAAGATGTATTGTCTAATATGAAGAAAGTTTGCTGTGCTGTTCTATTTATTAGTGATAGTTGAAGTCCCCAATTATGTTTTTTTCAATACTTTTAGGTGTCAAATTTGTGTCTTTGGAACCCTTGAGCATTTGGGAATTTGTTTCAATAGTGATATATTGTAGAAATCAAATCTGTTGGAAAAACCCGTCCTGTATGATATTAGTGTTGCCAAAAGCCAAAAAAAAATGTTATTCTTAATCCTCAGAAATGCGAGATTTGTGTTGATTCTTAATTGGTTCCGCTTAGGGAAGTGAAATGCGCTCATTTTTTGGCCAAAAAATACACTTATTCAATGCAACTGCAGAAATGTGGTTATTATATTGAGTTGTGGACCCATCGCCACCCAAATTACCATGATAAGTTTTGTATGGTACTTCTGAAGTGATCTTTAATAATAAAACCACAATGAGATTTACTTGGGTGCTGTTCAATTTATCTGCAAATACTGCTTGCCTGCTAGTTAGGACATCATCTGACTTCTGTGTGTTATCTCCTTTATGGTTAAAGGACTGCTTCTTCGTTCACGCTGAAATGGCATTTTAGTCTGCAGTAAAACCTTTTGAAATAGAGTGATTAAGCGTTTGGTACATTTTATTATTCTATAATTTATATGTAAGTTATTTCTTACATGACTTGCATGGTACATTGAAAATCTTTAACTTTTTTTCACATTCATAATTCCCTATCATTGAATGGATCTTGATGAAAGATGTTTGTAGGCATCATAGACGATGGGTTGCTGACAAATTAGGACCTGAATCTGCAAACACAGAACTTGAGTTCACCAAGAAGATATTGTCTATTGATGCTAAACATTACCATGCATGGTCTCATCGTCAGGTAATGCTTGCTTTTCCCATCAGGCTTAACAAATCTGAATATGTCGTAAACAATGCGGGAGCGTGTGTTTTGTTTTGATTGAAAAAATATTTTTACACATTAATTTGAACACGTTTTAGATATTGAAACTTCAAATTTTGGTTTTTGGTCTGTCTTTTTCTTGCCTTCCCTCTTTTCCCTTGAGGCAGTGGGTTCTTCAGGCACTTGGGGGATGGGAATATGAGCTTAACTATTGTAGCGAGCTTCTTGAAGAAGACATCTTTAACAATTCTGCTTGGAATCAGGTATGCAACCTTTTGGTGCATGTTCTATTTGATCTTGGCACAGTAGGAAAGCGACAAATCTTGAGGCATCAGACATGATTTGGGATACTTTCCTGAATGCGACAATTTGCAACTGAAAATGAACTATCTTCTAGTATTCTCTAAGTTCTTCCAATTGGCCACCATAGGTCAATGTTCTCTTTTAGTTAGCATGAGAGCAATAATAACTGAATTGGTTTGCAGTTCGGTGTCTTAAAATTAAATATAGCTAAGGAACCCCGTTTTGACCCCCAAAATCCATTCTCACGCAAGCCGAGACAAAATTCCTCTCACATAAAGTACCTAGGAATCTGTGTCCGTTTTCTCAACGGGTTTCCAAACGAAGCCTATGTTGGATGTCACCCAAAAAAAAAAAATATGTTGGGCATTGGTGGTGGTTGTTGTGGGGTTTTATTTACCTAAGTAAAATTATACTTTATGTTCATATATTTTCATTCCTTTTAATTTAGTTTGTCATGTGTAAGAACTGAATTATAAGATTGTTAAATTACAAGAATCGAAGTAAAAATTGAATGGAACTATAGTGACTAAGTGTATGGTTTTCGTGGCAGTATATA
>JANTPZ010012701.1:0-12943 GCA_025593235.1 Vachellia pachyceras | reverse complement strand
CGAAGATCTAAGGGTTTATCATAAACTCCGTTTGCCTGACCGATTGTGTTACCTACGAATGCACGCTCACAACGATTGGGTTCTGTTGACAATGGAGGAAGCCTCTGCAAGAAAATAAAACATAAAGGGGATTGTATTCTCTGTTTCTCTACTTCTTTTGAAGATAGGCGTCATAATATGATAAAATGTCTCACTAGGAATAGATCATTTCTTATGTTTCTGAAATTGAAAGCACGACAGGTCTAAGAAAAATCGTAGATATTGGCAAGAGATATATAGATGGCCTTAATGGCAAATAGAAAGCCTTAAACAATAAGGATGGTATCTGAAAAACTATACAGGGCAGACACTAAACCTCGTATTCCTTCAAATGTCCAGATCCGTTTTTGAATATCATCGAGCACCTCTTTTTCTTATGAATGAAATAAAATATTATTTTTGGAGTACAAGGAATATCTCATTTCAAACATAAAACAAGAGTGCTCCCAATTCTGTAATGAATCAATGTACAAATTGGTTAAAAGGTCATTATCAATACGATTTATCTTTGAGGACATAGTAGAGACTAGAGACTAAAGTTCGGGTACGACAAATGGCCAGTGTTACACCTTTTATTTAGTTTTTAATTGGCTAGCACCTGAGAGACCAAAATGATAATGCCGAGAACAACAATTTAAGAAAACAATTTAAGAATGTCCGAATTTCTTTCAGGTCTGTCAGTTTGAATATTATTGATCCTAGAATTAAAGGCGAGTTTGTTTACTACCCACCCCATCTCCTATTAGTGTATATAATTTGCTTGTTTACTGAAAAGAGAAGGGGTGCTAGTAGGCTAACATCTCATTTCATATTGCCAAATCACCGTTCAACCGTTCACATCCTATGGCAGCCTCACACCCAACAGGACACCCAACAGGACCAAGTGATATAGGTCCATTTAGATTAACGTTGAAAGCTACTTTTCTAATGTGATGTAACATTTTTCAGGGAAGTAAGTAAAAGGAGTTTTATCTCGAATTGTATGAACGTGATTTATAAAAGTTTTGACAAACAGTCATAGAAAGGCCACTCTGAATTCTCATGAAGTCTGAGGTGTAAACTGTAAAGAGCAGCAAATCAAGGAATCCACTAAACACCAGCCAATGCGGATACAGGGTCACGAGAAAACCAACAATGATCTTCCATTATCATTGCACGGGATGGACATAGTCAGATAGACCTATTGACAGAGATGAGACACACACATTAACCTACTTGATCAAAACTTTGGGGCAAAAGGGGATTGAGAAAAGGCTCTAAATTCTGACCAAGATATTTGGCGAAGCTACTACAATTAAGTTCGCCATCACTATTCAAATTGAACGCCAGTTTACGCTGCGAACCTGGCTAGCAGCAATAACGGGAAAAGCAGCAGAAGCAGTCACAGTCCAAGCAGCAAGAATACCGCAGGTCAAGTTCTTGACATTGTTGAAAGTAACTAACCTTTCCATAGTCTCAGAGCCATTATCCAACTCACCTAATAACACCACACACATTTAGTAAACATAAGCAGCAAATTTCGAGAAACAGAACGAAATTCCATTAAAAATGAAGCAAATTCGACATACACGAGAAAGCAACAAAGATAATGAAGAGTGAGAGACCAGAGCAACAGGCGGCGATGGAGACGCGGGGCACAGAATTAGCGAGAAAGGAGCGTTTGGGGGAGGAATAGGGGACTGAAAAGGCGTTACGAGGGAGAGGAATTGCAAGGTTGGCCATAGCTCTCAGAGGAAGCAGCTAACTTTTTCTCTATCCGTATCAATCAGGCTCGGCCATTGTCGCTTGCGGCTTATCCGCAGAAAGATATTTTACGTCGCACTATGAAGCATGAAGCCATATACAGATATACTATTATACTTTAGTCTGCAGAAAATAATTTTTGAAAAAATTATCGAGAGTTTCTAAGCAATAAAATTAATTACAAAATGATTTTAAAAATTTACAAAATTATCATCAGGTTCAAAGAGTAACTGTTGAGGTTGTTAATGAAAATTAATAAGGTTGTTAACGACAACCTCAGGAATTACTCTTGAGACCTTATGGTAATTTTGTGAATCTTTGGAACCATTTTGTGATTAATTCTTTTACTTGGGATCTTTATGTAATTTTCCCATAATTTTTTTCCTGTACAGTGTATATAGTTTAATTTGTATACGCACTATATATATATTCCTGTCAGATGATGACCAGTACAAATATAAAATTCTTTATATGGTAAGAAATTGCCTGCATTTTTCAATGTCATTTGATTTATAGTAGGGTAACGAGATTTTACTATGAATTATTTTTATATGCTAATATCATGGTAAATAATAGACAGTAAAATTTATAGAATATAATTTTGACAAACTCTTTAAACAACCCAAAGTTATAGGTATAGTGTGTAGTTTCTAATTCAAAAGGGTACTGACAAATTGTGCATGTTTGAGAAATATTTTCTCTAACTATGCATGGAAGTCAAGATAAAAAGTATCTTAAAATTTATAAATTATTCTTAAATTTAAATTATTCTCAGAATCCGTAAACCATTTTCTCCAATTAGATTCCCAAACACACACGTTAGTGAAATTGTAAATGAGATCTATCACATCTAAAAAGAAAATTGTTATGCCATTAGACCACAACTATTAGGTGGGGCATTTTTACATCAGTCATTCGCACATGTTTTGACCTTTATATCTTTTAAGGTTTTGTATTGTATTTAAATAGTGTAATGGAAATTACTTAATTAATTCTATTCAAGAGTATAGATTAAAAATAATTTTGCTTTTATCATGTGAAAAAGATTTAAATGAATAGGAAAATGATTTTAATAAAATATAGTAGAATGTCATGGGCCTTTAAAAAACAACATGTACTTTCTGGCTAAATAAGAATATAAGCCCAATTGCACTTGCAGTGACAATTTTTCTGGGTTTTGCAGTTTAACAACCAAAACAAAAGCGTAATGCAGTCACCCAAAAAAATGGTATAATGTTCGCAAAAGATTTCATATAAATAAATCAATCCAAGGGTTGAATTAAGGAAATTCGAATGTGACGAACGAATATTCAAATTTCTATAAAAATAGGAGCTTGCATTTAATATTGATATGTGATATTACTTCAAATAAAATTGCCTCTATAAATTGATACATGTACTTAAAAGAAATTTGAACTCATGATGTAATATTCCCTCAATGTAAACTTTATAAACATAATTGTCCCCGTTTGACTGAGCTTATGAGAAGTCTAAACGCAGGTTTAATAGGTTTTTTTGTAAAATGAAATAATCTCCTTCAAATATTTATCTCGACTTACATAAAAATGATTCTCTATCGCGTTTCCAAACGGACCCAATAAGAAATTTTCTTGTCTTGAATAACTATTTTGATATAATTAATAGTTCGAAATCTCTTGTTATTTTTTTGAAGTATATGTTCCAATCATGTCATTAGAATTTAACTATACCGAGTAAAATGCAATTTCTCCGTAAAGAAAAAGATGAAAAATGAAAATATATATCAGAATGGGACTGGGTTTATTTTTATCAATTTTGGAAATTTTCCACTTCAGGATTTTAAATTCAACGAACCCATATATGACAACATAAGCATATTTTTTAGGATTTTATTCGAATAATCAAGTATGAATGGCTATGACCCTATAAATTATCTTTCTCATAGTGATTGTTATTTCTTATACATGCCCAGATTCATGAACTTATACATGTCAATCCCTATTTCCACTTTTTTATTACTTCATTGCTCTCTAACAACCAAACTATATTATTGTACAAATCTTTGCACAATCTTCTAAATGGCGAACTTGAGGGTTAGAATTTAGAAATACATTGCACTTAAAAGATTCAGTTTTATAAACAAACACTTTGAAGAGAATCATTAAACTGACCTCACTTTAAAATAATGATACAAAGCATTAAGATGTTCAGAAAAAATAAACTAAAATTAATTAAACTAAATGGTTACATGGTTTTCGTGTCAGGAATAGGTTTAGTGAGGCAAATCACATTTGATTTGTTCAATATTCAACAAACAAAAAATCATTTAAAAAAATATAATAAAGTACAGATGAAGAGGAAGTTGAGTGAGATTACAGCAAAGACTAACACATAAATCAGTCATTTTGTTGTGCGTTTGTCTGCTTGATTCCCTTCCCTTCTGAAGCTTCCCATATGCATATGCTACATGAAATGTTCATTAGCATGTGCTTCTCTATCTGCTTTTCCACTTTCATTCATCCACTTTTGTTTTCTTCTTCCATTTTCTTGCTTTCTTAATTAATTTCTTATTTAGTGTTTAAATAATTCATAATGTTATGTGAATGGTTCAGACAAGACCCAACATGGTTATTCCTCATCCCACTGCCTTCACTTTTAGATTAATGTTGTTTACCAGTTATTTCTCTCTCTCTCTCTCTCTCACACACACACAAACAGTGCTTTGGCCTTTTGTATTATTTTCCCCCTCCAAGTTGCATATTTAATTCTGAACAAAAGCTCAGTTAGAAGGTCTTTGTTATATTTATATCTGCGTAAATCTGATTGGGGACCTCACTGGGAGGTGTAGACTTGTGTATTTGAGCTTGAATGGGTAACTTTTAAGCTTAAAAGTTAGGATACTTATCCCCACGACACCCCCCCCAAAAAAAACCACACACACACAAAATGACTTGACCCCATGTAATTCCAGATTGCTTTTTCCTGAAAATGTATTGTTTTTAGTGTCCCAATTGTACTAGTTTACTTGAACTGATCTACTTAACACATTTATTTCGTTGTTGATAGTTAAATAAGTTAAATTGTATCACCAGTTAAACGATAAATAAGTTTATATACAGGGGTGGAGCTAAATTACCCCCAGGATGAACAACTGCCTCCACTGAAATTTTTAGGTTACATATAAATGACTATTATATTTTTATTATGCACCTACTGATATTTAAAATTTATACCCACTCAAATTATCTATACTAACAAGCTTGTTGTCATTTGCTTAAAAATAAAAAAGTTATCCCCACTGCTCAAAGGTCCTGGTTCCACCACTGTTTATATAGTTATGAGATGTACCAACATTTAATACTTAACAATGACTTAAATAGGATTAATTTCGATAAAAGAATATATACACTAATAAAAAACTTAAACTATATGCCACCACTTTAGATCTCATTCAAGAGTGTCCTTGCCAGTGGTTTCTGTTCCACAACAGTCATTTTGTAAAACATTAGCTTGAGAGACATGGGTGTGGAATAAAACCAATTCTTGCAAATGTCACTTTCACTAACATGTGATAATATATCTATCAAAGTATCTTATTCTCATCGTTATTTTTTGTGGGGGGAAAGAAGAAAGATTGCTTATGTACGATTTACAAGCTTTGCTACAAGCCATGAACCTCATCTCATCATGCAGAGGTTGAGCCAAAATATTTTATTTACATAAGAAAATTACAAATTTCCATATATGCCAACACCAAATTGGCTTTTTCCTGTCAGACTAAAACAGTAGGACGAGATCCTAATAACTAACCAAATGCTGTCAGCCTAACATTGAGAGGTGATAAATTAAATGTTAGCTAGCAAATGATATTGTTAGAAGAGCTACTTAAAAAACGGACTTTAAGTAGTTTGGTTCCTCATGCTTGCTTGCACATTTGTGCGAAAAGCACCTCATGAAGCAGAAATGGTGGTCTCAATCATCCACACCTCCACTTCTAAATCTGTGTATATGATATTCAGCCCCACCATGAGAAGGACTTGAGATTGGCAGACAAAGAGATCTAATCAGTTGGAAACCAGCCAATTATATAAATCCTTAGCTTCCCCACCATTTTCCCTCTGACTGAACTTCAGCCACGAGTTCCTGAATCTGCTCTTCTATATACAGAAAGATAGATAGTATCCCACATGGGACTCCCCTGTAAAGGTTTAACACATGACTTTGCATCACTTTTTTGGGGCCGGAAGATTCTTTTCAACAAATGGAAATTTGATCTGGATCGAGACAAGCTAAGCGCGGACATTAGTGGTTTGATTTCAAGCAGGGTCACGTTAAAACCATGGAACCACTGCCACATGTCATAAGGTAATTGGTGATGTTGTTTCCCTGAAATCCAAATAGGGTCCCTCAAAAAGCTGATTTGTTACTGGTGCTGTCAAGCTTATCGGTTCAACATCACTCTCGGCCCTCAGAACAGTAGCAGCATGTAATATGCCGAGGACAATGTGCCTCAAGCAAGACAACGAATCTTGATTCTCTTTCCAACATGGGAAAAGGGCACCGGTTTCAAATGATAACAGGCAACCCATAATTGTGGAATGATTTTATCCGCCCATCTGAGCCTGCAGTCACGATGATCAGACCCCATGAATGAGCACCGGAGGTGCTCTGGCAAGAAGCTTTCAAGAACTTGTAATCAGATTTATGCATTGCACTAATGCTTGAAGAATGAAGCTTTTCCTCAGGCCAAGTTGCAGATCCCCTAGGAGACTCGGAGAAAAACTCACGGCCTAAAGAAAAAGAAGCAGGTGGATTGGGACATACAGTTTGAGATGATCTCTGATCTAAAATATCCAGTTCATTTTCATTTATAGGATGTTGAGATTTCAAACCACACCAAGGTATTGCAATGGAAGCATCTGAAAAGAACCGCTCACAAGACCTTATCTTCTTGGTTTTTCTGGGACTAGACTGTTCCTGACTAACGTTCCAGAGATATACATTAGAATCCTCAGATGCTGATAAGATATGTTTCCCATCTGAAGTAAGAGATGCAGACATATGATTCCCTGCACTTAGACCTGAAAAGAAAAAAAATATACTTAGCAACAGAAAATTAAACACAATGAGCGAGGGATAAATAATTAAAATAACAGTTAAAGCCTCACAAGGTTTCAAAACTATCATCTTTTAGCATTTAACTAATTAACTTTGCCTACACAAGTAATAGCGCAGATTGAATACATACACCATCAAACAGAAACCGAATTTTTAATCGTTAAGCTTTCACGGATTAGCAGGGAGCCAATGGAAAATTCTCAATATACACAGGAATCAGGCAAAGGAACATACCTTTGTATTTGCGAACCACATTGGGCCCATCAAGGATTCTGACTTGTGAATCAGCACAGGTAACCATAACTTTACTACAATCATGCGGAAGAAACTAAAACAGATAATAAACAATATAATTAATCAACCGAAGAATAGTAAGTTCTGTTTAAAGAAAATCCCAAAAGACGCAAGAAAAGTGCAAAGGATAGCCATGGCATAAGAGACACAAAAAAGAGTACCTGAAAGCCAGTTATCCCTCTGCCAGGAAGCTTCTTCTTATTAAGTAAGCACAGTTGGGAATCTAACTGCAAGTGATTCTCTGAAACAAAAATGAAAATAAGCAAAGTGGTAAGAACTTACCCTTTAAGCAGTGTTCAGTCATTAAGCATTGTACAAGTTAAAAGCAGTCATGTACATGTGATTCCCCTTAAAACTTGTTTAATATTTCCCGGCATGAAGAATTTTGCTTATTCCTCACCAAACTACTTTGATAAGTTTGTTGAACATCCACCATAAAACTACTTATATTTTAATTACACAATAAATATAACTTCGAAAAGTAAATTGACTGCAGCAATTTATATTTCTAATAGCATCATTAGATTAAAATTGGCTTCCTCTAAGTAGACCGGTAACTCGAAGCCAACCCAAACCCCAAATCTATCAAAGATACTACTAACATAAGAAAGAAATAGCAGGCTTTTATCATCCACTATGAATTATTGAGCAAAATTGCAACTATATTTTAAAGATTAAAAAGCTTTAATTGTATGTTTGATCTAACAAATAGTGCAATTTCAATGACCATAATTTGAGTGCATATAGATAATGCACTTGAATAAAACTAAATTAGAAAACCAAGTACATGCAAGATGTAGATCCACCAATCCATTTTATATATGTCACCATGCATGATGCAATAATATCGTATCAGCAAATTAATGTCTCCTAGGGAAGATGTAAAAATATAAATAGAAAAGATGTACCTGATACACTGTAAAATCGACAATTGCCTGTCATGGAGCCAATAATCCCTCCCTGCATTATAAGCAGATCTACCATCAGATTATAAAATAAGTTCCTATCTAGCCTTTAATTCTACAAAATATAACTGGTAAAGAAAGGATACCTTCCCATCAGGTAGATAACACACAGCAGTCACAATTTCTCTAACATCAATCCAATCAACAACATGACAATCAGAAATTGCCCAAATGCGCACTTTTCCATCTATTGATCCACTAATGAAGTGATTATCATCCATAGGATTGAATTGAATACATGTCACTGCAAGACATCATAACATAAGAAACAAATTGTGAGACAACTTAGACTGGTGGAAGTAAATTAGGTTCATCTCTTCAGAATAGAAATAGTGCACACCATAGTTATTGTGTGGAAAAACTTTCAGGCAATGATCATAACCCACTCTCCATAGACGAACTGTTTTGTCAACTGAAGATGACAGCAGATGCTGGACCAAAAACACGAAGAAGCAAATCAAATTCCATAATGTTTCTTGTTTAGCAAATTTGTCGCCTAAGTAAGTTGACGATATTCACTCACATTATTGCTTGACCAGCAGAGATCCAAAACTTCACCTCCATGCCCATGGAATTCATGCAATGGTCTCTCCAACAATCGAAAGACCTTGGGAGGCAAAATAATGCAAGCAGAATCCGATGTTTTTCTCAGGCTTCTCCCTTTGCTCATTTTTTCCTTATCCATATATAGGGGTTTCAATTGAGAGAGATTATTCACTGAAAAGTATATGCAAGATGGATGAAGTTCTGGGTTGTCAATTTCATTACATCTTTCAGCTTCCACCACTTTCCACAATCTTACAATCCCATCTTTGCCAGCACTGGCAAGATACTGCCCGTCAGGACTAAATTTCATGGCTGAAATTGAACCTTCATGAGCTTGAAAATCTTGTCCCATGAAAAGTGCTGAAAGTTCCTTCATTTGCTTCCTGTATTGGCGGACCTTGACTCTCCGAATCCTAAAACCAGAGAATCCAGAAGTGCCTTCTTGTCTTCCCTTATCCCCTTCAACTTGCCCTTCAACCATGCATGTTATTGAACGTAGTCTCCTGAACCAACCCCCTCTAGCCCTTTTCACCTTACAACCAAAAACATCAGTATCCTCAAACGCCTTCCCCATCAAATGTTGGAAAGATGGGGGTTCCCCTGAGCCTTTCGTAGAATCCCCAGGCTCCTCTGGAAGAAACAATTGATCCGAACCCATTTCTCTATCCTCACCCATTTCTCTATCCTCACCCATTTTCCTGTCCCATACTAAGCCACACTCTTCTGATAAATTTTCAGTGGACCAACAGGACATTGAAGAGCGGCTTGAACAAAATTCACCTTCAAAACCAGAGATTCTTGTCACAGCTCCACTATTATCTTCAATTCTGCCCCTATCAACTGAATTTTCAAGGGCACTTCGATCTGAACTAAGCCCCATCCACTTCATAAACTTACTGCGACGCTCCTGTACACTGCCTGGGCTCCGAACCCACACTTCGTATTCGGAACAATTTGAAATCCCGTTCGGTGTATCAGTGCCGCCATCGGATTTATCATCAGCAGTGGACAGAACATCCTCTTGAGCATCGTAAAATCGACATTCTTCGTCGTCGCTGATGAAGCAATCCATTATGCTTCGAGTTCAACCCATGAAATCTCTCCTCAAACAACCAACATTTCGAGCCCTAGAAATGTGGCAAAATCCGATTACTCCTCCAGATAGAGCCAGCCGAAAAACTATTTCTTTTAATAAAAAGAAGAAAGAGAGGGAAGCACAGATACCAATATCAGCCAACATTAAAAATTTAATAAATCACCCAACAATGATATAAAGAACACAACAAAAACCGAGAGATCCAACATAGATCCCAATCCACCCCCATCGAACCTGGTATTGCGAAGAGCAGGTGTTCTGCTCTTACAAGTAGATTACAAATCCCAGCTGAGAAGTTTTGAAAAATTAAACAAAAAAATCCAATGAAGCCAGAATTTAGCATCAAATAAGGGTCCAAAGCACTCGTTACGAAACACAAGTCAAAACCCAATTAAGATAAAGAAGGGCAGGCGATCGTAGGATGATTGCGCTTGAAGAAATGAATAAGCCGATAGAAAAAATCACACGGAAAGAGTTTAGTTGCTCGGGGCAACCAAAGAAACATTGTTGTTGACCAAAAGAACAGAGGGAAATTTTGCTTACATTGGTCTTGATCTCTCTGTAAGATTTTGTTGAAGCTGAGGAGAGCGAAGATCGAAGCACCCATGAAAATACGGGAGTACTCTGTGCGGAGTGTTTCACAACACAGCAAGATGGAGCACTAGGGGTGGGCGGAAACGAGAGAATAAAATTAATAATAATCGTACACGTAAAAAAAGGGGAAGAAGAAAAATAAATAAATTAAGAGAAGGGTAAAAGTGGAAAAAGAGAGCATGGCCATCGATGTTCATCAAGGAATGGCCCGCGAAACGAGTTTTCGAGTGCAGCAGGTGGGTCACGGCAGCACCTTCTTTCTTTCTCTCTCTCTCTCTGCTCTCGTGGCTTCCTCATGCAAATTGCGATTTAGAGTACGAGAGAATATTTAATTGAAAAAATAGGGTGATTAAATAGTAAATCCATTTGTAAGATAAAAATGACTTAAATAAATATTTTTTAATATTTTATACTTTAACTTTTCTATAACAAGGGAGAGAGTGAGAGACATGAAGGGTCTTACCAAATTAAATTTCGATAAATAATGTTATATTATGTTTACTTGATTTATAAATTGATATATAGTATAATGATATATATAAATATTTAAATTTTTTAATCTTTTAATGACATAGATTGTATGAGCAAATCAAATAAAATTTGCCAAAAAAGAATTATAATAAATTAATAATGTAACAGTAGAATTAGAAAAATCGGTGAAATCCCAAGTCAGATCAAGCGCTTGTTTGGGAAGCCATTCTTCCCAACGGTGCATGTAAGCCGAAACAAAACTATCTCGAAATCTGTAAAAACCATCTTGAAATCCATAAAAACCATCTTGAAATCCGTAAAACCATCTCGAAATTCCCAAAATGCCTCGAAATCTGTAAAATTCATTTTTCCAACGGAGTTCCCAAACAAGCACCAAATAAGGTTATTAGAATTGAGTTATCCACTATTGTTTATTTATTCACTGCGAATTCTTATATAAAAACTGTATTATCTTCGTTGGCATGCAGAGAAAGTATAAACTATATTATCTATTAATGAACTTGTTCATTGATTTTGAATATATTCTCTAATAATATATACATGGAAAAAAGATTTTCAGCTTGCATTAATATTTCGGAGTTAAATAATAAAAATTGAAATTTGAATGAACAAGAAAATTGAATAAATGAGTTAAAGGTAGCATGCAGGAACTTGTGGCTGGTGGCTGTTGAATGTTTTTGGCGTGTAAATTGTATGGAATATTATTATATAAGCGGCGCTATTTGTAAAGCATGAATTTAATAATTCTGCTGTTAATAAATTTTACATTTAGATATAGATTATACATTAATAAATAAATTTCCAGAAAATGGAATCTGCGAAATTTTATTAGAAGAATTATGTGGCTGAATTTTCTTCATCAGATATTTTTTGCCGACTTTTATGTGATTATGCCAGTTATTGGGCGTGAGAAAAATACGATGGGTGCTTTTCTCCTTTTGTTGATGACCTGGGAAATAAAATTGAAAGAATAATATAAAAGGTGCTTCAATATTATTATATTTCAAAATAACAAAATCCAATTTTTGTCTAAAAATTTTTGAATTTTTATTTCATAGTGTGCTCCTGCTGAGAGTAATCTTTTAATCACTGCTGTTAAGTGCGATTTTTATCGTATAATAAGATCATGTTATTTCTGTCACCAAAAGGATAATATTACATTATTTTTATTAGCTTATACAGCTTTAATGTGTTGATATCAAATACAATTCACCTTTTTTAATAAGTCAGAAAGTATACAAATCCACTTGTAGTTGAAAAAAAAAAAAAGAAGAAGACGACTTGCCGACTAATCTATGAGATTCAAAAGAAAGGTAAAGTGAATATTATATATATATTTGACCAGGACTGAAGAGGGGTGAAATCAGCTGAGGCACAGCCGTAAACCGGTCAAATAACAATGGAAATGTATAATCAGATATTAAATAAGAGAATTAATGAATAAAATATTATAAAAATTCATACAATTATCATAAGGTTTCAATAGTAGCCTGCTGAGGTTGTTATTAATAACCTTATCAGCCTTCATTAACAACATTAACAGCTACTTCTGGAACCTTATGGTAATTTTGTGAATCTTTAAAACTTTTTATTCATTAATTCTCCTATTTATGATAGAATATACAAGTCAGCATCACATTAATTCTCCTCCACATATTTGTCTCGACTTGTGTGAATAAGCCCATAAGTACTTCTCCACCGTTTTGCCAAAAGGATTATATATTTGAATGCAACTACTAAAGTGTTTCCACGTTGTTCCATATAGCTTGAATCATAACCCCAAAAAAGGGTGTATAGGATACATCAACAAGACAACCCTTCGAGCTTGTACCAAACTTAGTTAAAGATCAACGGTCGGATCCGGCCCATTAATTTATTATATTTATTGGTATCGTGTTTCTTACGTGACATTGTACCAAACTTAGTTAGATTCGAGTATTAGTATTATGGCTCAGTTAGGTAAAGATCATTATTCCCTTCGAGCTTCTGTTTGCATTCACATTACTTCACGATAGTGTATTTCACATTTACGATCCCTCAACGGTGGAAAAACATTTGAGGCAGAGAAAGCCATTTG
>JANTPZ010012693.1:0-14088 GCA_025593235.1 Vachellia pachyceras | reverse complement strand
GGAAGTGGAGGTGGAAAGGAGGAGAAGGGAGCGGCGATTGAAGAGGAATTTGGAATTGGGTTTAGGGAGGGATGGTTGGGAGTTGCAGCAAAGAGAAGGATGGTGGGAGCGGTGGTGAGAGGAGATGAGAGATGGAGGAGATGGTAGTGTTACAGAGACGCCCATGAGGACGAAGGCAACATGTACCTACCTACGTGGAGAAGGAAGGAACGGTTGAGAGAAGAGGAGGCTGAGATTGAGAACTAGAAGCTTCAAGCTCGTATGGGGTCTACATTTTCACTGAGAAAAGTCTGAAACTGCAATTTCTGTTGCAGGAAGCTCAAGACTTGGGAGCTTGGTCCTCAAAAAATAAACAAGGTTAGTAAATGTTTGATGGATCAAGTTTAAATTCATTTTAATTTTATTTTATTTAAAATATTGGTGTGTGTATATATAATGTAAAAAAAATCTAGACTATTTAACCTTTCAAGAGACTAAAACCGAAGTAGGATAAATTTACTGAACCAAATATTGTATTAACCAAATAAATAAATATATTCCCTAAAGTAACTTATTTCAATAGATGCTGAAATTTTTAAAAAAAGAGGATAATTAATTAATTTATCTTAAATTATTTTTTAAAAAAAGAATTACTTTTATTAACAAAATCTTAAAGGAAAGAGGAAAATTTAGGATAGTATATTTAAACATTAATTATAAAATTTGATTCTAAGTGATTTATATTATATACTAAAGAATTTTTTTTAATATGCAACTTATTTTAAATTGGCGGGAGGATATTGTTATTGGCCAGTCGTTAAACTACATAAAAATTTGATATTTGATAGTGGTTCAAATAGAATTGCTATTGAATATATATATATATATGCTTTAATAAAAGCCCCTTAATTTCATAATGTGTTTTTTCAATTTTTTCAATCTTTTAATCATAAAACCATTAGTTTTATTCATAAAAAATTTCATTGGAATTCTTAATGTTAATAAAATATTCTTAACTGCTGACGTACAACGTATGCTTAATTCGTAAAAATAATTACTATTCTCAAAAAAAATTCTAAAGATTTATTACACAACATATTTTAGAAGGAAAGCAGAATAATTTTGCACATATGTTGTACATAACTAGAAGAGTTCCACACACATTATCACTTACTGAAAATTCATCAACCGTATATGCTAAAAAATCACGGGGAAATTTATCATGTTTGTATGGAATAATCACTTTGTTTTTATAGATTTGGTTAGCATGATATGTTAAGAAATGTTAAGAAATCAAGGACTTCATCAAACATTGCTCAGAGAAATGTTAAGAAAAGATAGTCAAACAAGATTGTAATCACCCTACAATATGGGGTCAAAAGGCCAAAATAAATTATTTCAATATTTCACTACCTTAGTTCACCAGGGTATATAACGTACTTCTATTTTATCTGGGGTATAAGATAAAGCTTCTTCAGGAAAATAGATGGGGCAATTCAAATTTTTTTCAATGAGTTATTAATAAATTGAAATATTTGAGCTCAACCCAATTTTTTTCAAAATGGTTGGGCTCCATTTGTATGTTTGGTGGAATCTCGCATATCTTAACGAAACCTTGCGCATTCTAAAGTCATCTCCCTTAATGTCTCCATTCCTAACCCCAAATAACAGAATATTCATTAAACTCTAATTATGTCAACAGTCATTCACATTTAAAGAGTTATTTGACTTATGAATAACACTTCCTCCCTAGAAACTAGATTCTTGGCTCCCCTGTTTCCGGATTTTAGTTGGGTCCTAATTTCTAACGTACCCTATAGGGAGGCTTTGTAGGTATCTAAAGAGTAAGATGCATACAAATACAACCACAAGAGCTAATCACTGACAAGGAAAACCCAAAAAGAAACAGGACTGCAAAATCGAGAGCCATACAAGTTTTAAACAGTGATGTACACTCTATACTTCAAGATTCACCCTATGAAAAAAAATAAGTGAATCTAAATAAAAGGGAAAATCACAGAATCTAAAAAAGTAATATAACTACTAAAAAGTCACATGGCAAGTGAGTAGCGTGAACCTTGTTGTCATTTTCCATACTAAAATTTGTTATTACACACTACTTACTAGTGAGACTTTTTGATAGTTATATTCCTTCTATAAAACCTCAGTAATTTTCCTAAATAAAGAGGGAAATTGTTCACATGCAACGCACAAGACGTTGCCAGGAAGATAATCAACCTGCATAAAGGGCCTACTTGAGGCTGAAGTTACGTTGAAGTGAGAATCTGAAATCATTCTACTCATTGACGGTCAGAACTTTGCTTGGTATTGGAAGTCAGTGCCTTGATGCAGAGTCGAGGTTTTGTGCTAACGAGGTTCATGGGAAGAACAGAGAGGGCAACAATTATTGATCCGATAGGTAATCCAGAGAGAGGTAGCCATTCAACCAGAATGGAGAGCTGCAGGAACAGTTATGTTTAGATAACCTGGATGATTGAGAGGATTTAAATTCAATAAAAGACGTATGGAGTGAAAGGTAACGATAGCTCATCCCAACCATTCGCCTAGTAAGTAACACATGACAAAACTAGGATGAAAATGGCACAATTTTGTGAGTTATGATCAAATGGCTAGGATGAACTCTTACTGCCTCTTTGCTAAATCTGCCACTCGCTAAATCCAAAAATTCATGATTGAGACTGCTGTGTGCTGATAACTACAAAATATTTGAAGCCACTAATTTGTTTTTTTACCTCTGGACACTTGAGGTCCACTATTGAATCTTCCACCACATGCCTGACAGCAGAAGCAACTAGACCACAACATTTATTATGGTCCAACAAACTATAATCACTGGAACTATCTGCATCTTCTTTGGGTAATTTTGTCTCCTTGATTCCTCTTCGGTTGTACCCAACTGCAAACTACAAGGAAATAAGTTTTCTCCATATGCAAAATTAACAAGCATCAAATATGTGACATTTTTCAGAATAAGAATCAATTCCTGCATAGACATTGAAACAATATCAGTTCATATTTCATCTGGCATCATATAGGTCAGAATATTGAAACCTGTGAAAAGAGTCACTGACAGATGACCATGCATTCAACATCTCAGGAGCAGCATTTTCAAATTGACAAATTTTAACGCTGGGCCAAGTCGAGAGATAGAATGATAATTGAGAAACTCATAATGGTTATCAATCGTTCTTCAATTATATTAAAATCAGAATCAGAAATATAGGAGATGATGAAATTTGTCAAATTAATATTCAAAACGATCAAAATTGGAGTTGTAAGAAGTAAGAACACAGAAAAGACAGGTTCACATTCAGGAAAATCGTACCTTTAGAGGTTGTCCAAGATGGTTCTGTCTATTGGCCACAAACTTCTTAACAAGTGTTGATACAGCTTCCTGCAATTCCTTTTCATTCAAACGACAGGTAGCTTGGATAGGGAATATGCGATGGCACCAACTGCAGCAAAAGGGGAAGTCCTCTATCAAAACCAAAACAGAAATGCATTAAAATCAGTGAATCACTAACTGAAGGTCTTTCCTTGTACATTGCAGCCATTTCATTTCCGAACATTTCACTAACACATTACAATCACTACCCCCCAACCTACCATTGCAATGCTTTCGCTTGCCTTTGGCAACAGATGGATGTTTATGACATCCCGAAGTGGGATAGCCTCATAGCCTTAGAGATGCTAAGAAGTGAAGGGAAAATAATTGTTGACCTTGAAAAGTCATTCAATGAGGTGAGAGTAGAAATTCTTAGAACAAGTTTCTCAACAAAGGAAGGAACCCATCTCAGAGCCGGAATCTCAAGTTAGAGACTTGATCCTATGCTGCCATTACTAGGATTTGCACTACTGACAAGAGATGCAAATCAGAACAAGGACAACCACAAAAAACAGAAAGGGAGATCTCGGTTGTGATCATTGTCATTGTTCTAACCACATCCAAGAGAAATGTTAGAAGATACATGACAACCCCACTAGTTGACCGCCAACAAGAGAGCTGGACAACATGAAATATATAAGCTAAGACACCAAACACAGGACAAGCATCCCGGGAACCGTGAACCTTGGTCCAAAGGCTTGACTCAGTATTCAGTACTACTAGCTCGAAGGAACCCTTCCAAAATCACATGTAAATATTTGGCCTTTGTCACAGTCACGCCTGGTCAACTAAGCTAAAACCAAAAATGCCTCCAACAACACTGATGAACCACTAAAACCCAACTCACCAAAACTCCTCTTACTAAAATAAAGAATCTAACAAATAAAATTTAAACGAGTCACTTTACTTACCTTGGTGAACTTTTTGCCGTCTCAAAAGATTGAATGATATTTGACACAATATCAACAGTGTCGACCAACTCATTCCTTGGACAGGTAAAAAGAAGCAACCCACTCCTTGTTAACTTAACCAACGAAAGATCAAAAGCTCCACCACAACTTGTCTCTGCTTTTGTAGGACTTACGTGAGTTCCTTCTAATAGTTTCCCTGTCATCAATTAGCCCAAGACTGTTCAATAAACCTAAAACTCAGTCATAGCTATTAACTACAATAAGGAAATAACAATGGGGGAAAATAAGCACCTTCACCGGAGTTAACAATAGCAGAGTTAGTTTCTTCTGAGTCTTCAGTGCACATCCGCCTTCTCTTCACAGTACTATTTTTCTCAAGGCTGTCCAAACGATCATAACCTCCATTTTTAAAGGGTTCAACATACTGTAACCAAATGACATCCCCAAGTGTATAAGGAGAAAAACAAACAAGAAAAACAAAAACAGTTTACTTGTCAATCATCTTAGTTGTGTGAACCATCAACATAGCTAGTGGTATGAGACAAGATGAACTCAGACAGTGGGATAGTTTTATAATCTGTTTACAATCGTGTAGGCCACAAACAAACACCACTTGTGTTAAGTGTAACTACCTCTATGTTAAATTCAAATAATAGCTCTTTAAATATATGTAAGTCAACATAGAGCTATATCTAATAAATCAATTAGCCAATCCATCGGGTACGAAGAGTTCTCGTTTTTATCACAATGAATACATGATATCTCTAAGCAGAAATTTACGAATGTATCATATAATCATTAAATAAAAAGGGCATCGAGCTTTAACAATATGAATAAATTATTTAAAATCAGAGTTCGCAAAATGAGCCCTGTAGATGGCAATATACTTCAATTAGCACATAAAATAACAAATGAGGCTTTACAGAGATATGCCGAGATATCTAAGCCCCTAAAGTTCTCCCCGACGTACCAGAACCAGAACTATTCCCTGAAAAATGTTAAGAGCAACGGGGTGAGATAATGGTCTCCGTAACCAAATTCCAACTCATCGTACATATCGACGTGTGCTAAAGATGTGTCAAGTGAGACTAAATAAGATAGAGATGCACATAATGTTATAATTAAATCATTTTAAATATTTTCTGTAATAAACTAGCACTTTATTAATAAAATATCCCCGTTGCGGTGCAGCCGTAGCACCTAAGGTATTGCTCCCGTGGATGCAGCTGTAGCCACCCTCCAATGTCTCAGTAATCAGATATGGGGCTTGTTTGGATAGCCCGTTGGGAGAACGGACACAGATTCCGAGGTAAATATGTGAGAGGAATTTTGTCTCGGTAAGCGCAGGAATAGATTTTGGTTAACAAGCCTATGGTCTGTTTCGGTGCAGCCGTAGCCACCTAACAGTCGTACTCTTGTGGATGTAGCCGTAGCCACCCAACATGCTTCCCTGACAAGATATCATCCGTTTCGGTGCAGCCGTGGCCACCTAACGGTTTGCTCCTGTGGATGCAGCCGTAGCCACCTCACGGGTTTGCTCATGTGGATGCAACCGTAGCCACCCACCGGCATCTCATGTATCAGATATAATCCGTTTCGGTACAGCCGTAGCCACCTAACGGCCTTGCTCTCGTGGATGCAGCCATAGCCATCCATCAATTTCTTTTCTTTTCTTTTCTTTTATATATATATAAATATACTTTTCCAAAAATCACTAGTCCCACTAAACGCTTTTCTAATAGAGAATCCATATATCATTTTTATCAAAGCATAATATCGAATTAACTCAAAAGCCAAACATCAGTATCTATGATAAGTGGAAAGTGGTTACCTCTCGCCAAGCACAGATAATACTACAACAACAGAAATCCCCATGCTCAAAACCGACAATTTTCACAATTAATCTACACAATTCAACATTACCGCACTTTAGTTTAATAACTAATTTAGGGTGGTAAAAATAACAACTTAGGGACTTAAATCCCTCTAGAATTTCTAATACCACTATAGGTCATCACTAAGTATATATGTACGCGCACACACACATATATATATTTGTAAAAATTATATTCATTCTATAATTCAAAATACTTATAAAACAAAATCTTTAAAATTTTCTCAAATATCTCATTCTATCAAAAATCCTCACATACCTTAATATATTTTAAAAACTATTAATATGTCAATACTAAAAATAATTTTACCCTAAAAATTTCAACTTTACAATTTTAAACCCTCAAATAAAATATTTAACTCATAAATAAATTATTATTATCTCCAACAACCTCAAATAAAATACTTAAGCTATTACAGGTTTACTGTTACCTTTAGAATATGAAATAAAATATTTAACTCAACTTTAATATGTCAAATATCATATATATTAGAAACCGTATACAACAACAAAACAGATACAAAATTTCTAAAATAATTCATGTATCAAATAAATAATTCTACTCACATAAAAATTAATAATATAATTTTCTTTACTAGCATATAGTCTTATGCCAATAAAACTCTAACTGGAAAATATCGAAATCCAAAACTTTTCTCTAATCAACATAATATTGCTACCATTAAAAAGAGAAAAATATTTATAACAACTTTCATAAAAAATTTACTAAAAATAAATCATTTTACTTACCCAAATACTCCAAGAAGTAGAACCTTGAGGTTGGAAAACACCTCCCTGAGACTCCCTCACTCTCTCCTCTCTCTCTCTATCGCTCTCTCTCTCTTCCTCTCCCCGGCTCCCTCTCTCTCGGTGAAGGGGGTGTGTGTGATTGAGATGCATGTGGGGGGTATTTATACCCCCACAATAGCCACTGTTGGGGGCATTAAAGTGCCCCCAACCAATCCATTATTTCATCTCCTCTGCCACACATTTCGTGTGGCAGAATATATAATATTTTTTTCTTTTTTTTTTCTTTTCTCCCTATCTTTTTTGTTTTCTCCCATCACATATCAATCCTTCCCATTACCATCCGTGCACGCAAAACTCTGGCCCTATTTTATTTTTTTCTTCTTCTTCTTCTTCAATCAATCACTCCATTCCTCCACCTACACACACGCAACCCTCTGCCACTCCATTTTTTTTTGTTTTGGCGATGGGACGTTACATTAAGTTCTCAATAGCCAACGTAAAAATCTATCAAATCACCTATGACATGGATTATCAAAGACATATTTGTTGTTGTTTATTGGGAAAATTAATCTTTTGATCCCTCAAGTTTTGACTCAGTTGTAATTTAATCCTTGAACTTTAACTCGATGCAACTCAATCCTTATAACTTAATTGTAATTCAGTCCTTAAACTTTGATTCACTGTAACTCGGTCTCTATATTTTAACCATTTTATAATTTAGTCCCTTAATTTTAGAAAATAAACCATATATATAATAACAGGTTAGGGACTAAATTATAAAATACTTAAAATTATAGGGATTGAATTGCAGCAAGTCAAAGTTTAAGGACTGAGTTGCAGTGAGTCAAACCTATAGGTACTGAATTGCACCAAATCAAAATTCAGGGATCGAGTTATAACCAGATCAAAAATTTAGGGATCAAAAGATTAATTTTCCCTTGTTTATTTCATTTCGAATTTTGGAGTAGTGGTTGTCTCAAAAATAATTTAATTTAAATATCAGTAAAATTTGCTATCTACTCAAGTTGGTTCAAGAATAGGGTGGCCCAGTGTACAAGACTTTTTATAAGGGATTGATGGTATAGTGAAGAGTGCTTGATTTGTTATGACAAATGATTATTCAAAGAAAAGCCTAGAGGGGAAAAAATCAATAATGAGCTCCACATCCAGCAACTGCCCCATCCACCCCAACATTCTGATTTAATTGCTAGTCATATTTAGGCATTTTCCCCTGTCAAGATACAAACAACTTTATGAAATACAGGAAGTAGAAAATTTATCTTATCCATTAAATGGTTGGTTGAACTGTGAATCAGGAGATGAATGTTAGAAGGAAAGGAACACGATAATTAAGAAACTGTATGAATGAATTTTCTTAATCCTGAATATGCTAATAACTATCATATAGTTGGATGTGAAAGATATCTTTTGTTCAAAAGGAATTGTTCTCTAAATCGACATACATCTGATGGGGCTGGTATAACCCAGCAGCCACAAACGTATCAGAGGAAAAGGAGAAAAACAAATAGTGCGTTAGCACAGAGAGAGAGAGGCGCAAGGGAATTGGGGGTGACTATGATAACAGAATATACGGAATATTTTTGAGTGGGAAAAGGATCATTATAATAGTCATATTGATTTTTTTGTTTAAGCGGTGACTGCTATCTGCAATTCCCTGACCAAATTCCTTTAACATTACTCTGGAAAGAGGTTAATCCTAGCCTTCAAAACATTAACAATCTAAAATGCATCTGGGTTCCATCAATATCTATCTCAGCTATTTCATTTTCTAAAGCATACAAATCAAGTCCTATGAATAAAATAGAGCAGCAAGCCCAGGGAAGCTTTTTTGTCTTAGAGGTAAAATTAAGGCACACACCATATTTTAGCATTAAGAAAAATTACTCTTACACAGTAACTGTCATTTAACAAGATAAATTTGGAAGCATGTCAAAAGGGTAATGAGGGATACCTGTTCAAGGATAGACAATACTTCCTTCGTAGCACTTTTCTCCCGCTCTGTAGAGAAAACAATAATATGTTCAAACAACATAAGCATAAATAAATCATACTTCAAGAGCAATTAGATAATAATTATTAAAGTCATAGGGTACTTCATTGTTTAAAAATCGCAGGCAAAGCTGCAAATCACCACCCATACCACACACATTAAAAAGGAATAAATTTAACCAAGCAGTTTAAAGCTTCCCCACCGAAGACTAGGACACAAACATTTTGTACACTGCAAGCTTATTGAGATTAGATAATTATAGTTAAAGCCATGGGGTAATTCATTGTTCATGTAGGATAAGCATTTTTATCAATAAATGCAGATTTTTAAAGACCCAAATCGAAATGCAATAGAAGACCAAAATCGAAACGCAATAAAGGTAACCCTGAATTGGGAAACAAGAAATATGTGTGTCTGCACGATAGCTGTATGATGTTGGAAATTAAACTGGGTAGGAGAGAGGAACAGAAAGGGAAGTAACTGATAGTACAAGTAATGAGAAAGCCGCAATGGGAGTGCTGGAGAATTGAAGAGGGAGCAGTATAGTCAAAGCAAGGGAGGCTTATTACAGCTGAGTGTTGCTCCCAAGGGGCCATGCTCTTTTCGGACTCAATTCTCTGTTTTTGGTCTTCTTTGTATTCCTTAGCCACAGCTCCTCCCTCTTCCGCCATCTGAAACTATAGGAACGCAATCTGAATGCACTGCACCAGAGAAGACCAAGGTATTAAAAAAGGACCAGTCATGAAATGGTCGAACCACGGCCAGTTACGATTAAATTAATATATTTTAAATAAAATATATAAAAATAAAAATAAATTCGTCTAGAATCGTAAAGTAACATTTAAATCAAAATAAAAAACAATAATCATCCAAAAGAAAAGCAATATTCATCCATAATAAACTTAAGAGAACATTATCTTCTCAAAGAACAAGAATGAAAATCATCATATGCATTGTTTGAATCTTCATGAAAGGTGCTCCAATTGAAAGTAGCATAGGATAAACCACATGTGCACCCCATAATCAGCTATGTTTTTTTCTTTTGCTCTTAATGGGTCCGTTTGAGAACGGGGTAGAGAAGTACTTTTACGCAAGTCGAGGTAAATATGTGAAGGAGATTATCTCGTTTTACGGAAAAGCACTGTTGAACGTGCTTTTGGGGAGTCCAGAAACTCCTCCACAGCCAATATCTAGATAAGACAGTTGGAACATTATGTTTGGCTATGTATCATCACGTTCAATTTCTCATGGAATTCCACTCGCAAAGTAATAACTCAGTTCAAATGGAACATTCTTCTTTCTAAATGTGTGAACACCTAGGAACCATAACATCAAGGTTGACTATGGAAGCAGCCATATTTATTTGTAATCAATCGAATTTAAAATATAAGAAATACGAGAAAAAGAGCACCGGCAGTACAAACTGCAAACACTTGTACACGGTTCACAATGAATTTCAATAGGAGCGCCGACTTTCCTTTTGACAAAAGACTACCAATGATTCAATGTAAACAAAGTTCGTTTGAAGAAGATAAACTTGTAAAAACATTTTTTTTCATAAATGATTGTCTAAATATATAATTATGCATTAGATAGGGCCTGTTTGGTTACTTACAAGAAACTTAAATAAAGAAATGTAATGTAATGCAATGCAATGACTGGTAGATATTAAGAGAGATAGAGAGAGAGAGGTGATGATATTTGTTTGATTAAGCATGAAAAGTACGGACTACAAAAGCGTATGCAGAAGCATATCTATAATCTTTATAATCGTAGCACACCAAAATCCAGAAGCTTTCGAAAATCGATCCTCATATGCAGAACAATGTCTACCCAAAATAATGCAGAAGCAAGCGAAAATGGAAATGAAATCACAGGGTCAAGCATATAATCCAAGCAACAGCATAAAGCTACCGAAGCATTAAGTGATGCAGGCCAAAGTTTATACTACATACATGGATGCACAGGCAGACCGAAAATGGAAACAGAGTCACAAGCACAAGCAGAACGAAGCATAAGCATGTTCAATGACGCACAAAAAGAACGGTATCAAACAGGAAGCACAAGTGGAAAGATTTCGAGCAGTGAGAACTTGCAGAACGATTTTGGAAGAACGGGCACAAGGAGACAGTAACGGAAGTAGAAACCATTTAGCCAGCGACGGGATGTGCTAACCGGTGGCTGCCCCTCGCAAGACGACTTCGCTTCTTCTGCCGGAGGTGGTTTAGGCTAATGCCGGTAAAACGGGTTGGGCCCACCAATCCGTGGGTTTGGCGGGCTGAGCCCACAGGTTGGTGGACTAGCCCGCCTAACCCGTTTTTATTTTTTTGAAAAAATATATATTTTATATATTTTTTACGTTTTTTCATCCTAATATTTTTTATAAAGGGAAAAGTAATATTAAACTCTATTTTTAGGAAATTATTGAACACTTATTCATAGAATTTGAAAGAGAATATCATAAATATGCAATCTTATAAAAAAATTAGGTAAAAAAAGGAAAAAGAATTTATTTTTTATTTTTTTTAAAAAAATAAAAAGGTTAGCAGTTGGGAAATCCCAACCCGCCACTTGACAGGCTGCTGACTGGCCCGCCCAACCCGTCAACCTGTGGCCTGGTCCGCATCCTCTCTACTAGTTTAGGCGTTAGGGTTGGAATTACCAATTAGCTGAAAATTCGTTTATTGGTTCCCCAGCCAAAAAATCCAACCAAATATATTTACTGTTTGGCAAAAAAGCAACAAAAAGGTTCACTGTAATAATTATCAAAAAAACCCATAGCAAAATTATAATGTGTAGGAATTTTATTTAGATGAATTTTCAAGTTTACCACTTATAAAAACTTGTTGATATTGCATATATATTGGACCATTTTGGATAAGCCTTGGGAAAAGTATTTTTTATCCATAATGTATTTTGAAAAATGATTTTTGTGCTTATTTGAAAATTACTTATTCTCAACGGGACACACAAACCAAAACAAAAACATCTTGAAATCCGTAAAAATAATCTCAAAATCCATAAAAACCATCTCGAAATCCATAAATTATTCTTGAATTTCATTAATTCTTCTTGGAATCTGTAAGCTTCTTTCTCCCAATGGATTTCCAAACACACACTTTGTCAAAAATGCATTTTGAAAATCACATTTATATTTGTATAAATGTTAAAGAAGTGACTTTTAATGAAAAATTACTTAAAAAGACATAAAACTTATTAAATGATACATATATATATATATATTGTGATAAAGTAAGAGAAAAATACAATGATAAAAAATAGCATAGAGGAATATATACGTAATTTGTATAAATAAATAAAGCAAAATATTTAAATAATGCATATATATATATATATATCATTTTATATATTGGTGGAAAATATATTATTTTATGTAAAGTTCTAGGTGCAATTAAAAAAAGAAAAGAAAAATGTTCTAAGTTCATTTAGGTCATTGATGCAACCACACTGCTGGATTTTTATTCATAAGGCATTTTGCCCAAAAAGCTTCAAATCCTTCCTTCTGACTTGAAGCTAATTTTACACCAAAACACCTTCTACACACACAAAAAATGCTTTGTCAAATGCACATATGGGTTGTGAATGTCTTTTTAGGTTGGAAATGTCTTCCAATGGCCCTAAACGCTTTGCAAAAAACACTTATTGATAGTTTCTATCAAAATTTATTCGGTTGTAATAATTAAGCTAGCTCTCAAGATCATATTTGTAATTATAAAGACTTGATAAACATTGCTCAAGAAAATCTGGTCAACAAAACCTTATAAAACTCTAATTAGGGAATATTCATTAAACATTTAAGAAGTAACACGAGACCGAGAAATGATGCTCTCTATTGAATAAGGTAATAACAATTATTTTTTTAACTAAGGATGTCCCCAATCCAATTTGAATTTGGGCTAATTCTTTTTTAGACTTACATCGCAAAGATTTTTACCTCTTTTAACAAGTGTATTTTTCAGAATGGGAATTGACGTGCTTCTTTTTATTGGATAAGGTGACTTACTACCTCAACCAATAGTTTATTGGTGATGATCACATAGTTAATTAAATGTTTAAGTTACATTTCTAGCCTTTCACTTTTTTTTTAATTACAAGCAATATACATAATCCCACTCGATGGATAAAAAATTTGAGGTGCCCTAGCAAGTATATAAGCAAACATGATGTTCTTCTCAAATTTACAAATCATCGGTTCACTTTATTAGAGTTGAATTATGCTTGTATTACTTAGCAAGAAGAGCCAATATATTTGATCAATTTATTAAATTCGGAGTAAAAGAACACATTTTTGAGTTTATTTTGTTTTCATTGACGAACTTGAGTATTTTTTTCTTCGTATACAGGAATGCAGACACAAGTAAACATGCTCAGTTGATACCATTGAATGATGGAAACCGCAATGCATTGATCCGGTCAACCAGGGACAATGAATACTACATCCAGTACTTAATGTGAGAATAAAAAGCCCAGTTTAGAGGTTAGAGCTACCGTAAAGAAAAACCATACAAGAGACGGGGCTGTCAAAAAAGTGAGAGCCATGAAAATAATAGAAAAGGCAAGATTTAAGGATTCCATCGAGTGCCTAGAGATATATAATGGAAAGAAAAGCATAAGTTACAATGATAAGGAACTTCCAAGCTTAAAGGCTGCTTATGGCAGCAACAGCATGGTAGCAGCTGAAATAGACAACAAAAAGACCAGTAACGACGAACAAAATTATCTATCTTAGCTTGCTTCTCTTAGGAGCGCTACCACTTAGACCGGGTCGTGACTTGCCAAAAGCTTTCATCTTCCTTCGTTTCCTCTCTTCTTCGCTATCAGAGTCATCCCCTTTCTCCCTATCGGCATTGCTCGCTTCTCTCTCCAGCTCTTCCCATGTCTTTCCCTTCTCTTCTTCTGAATTCTCCTCAGAATCCTCCTCTTCCTCATCCTCGGACTCCACTAATAATTCACTATCAGAAGCATCAACTTCAGAATCAGACTCAGGTTCAAGATCTGATGGCTCATAACCTTTGTCTGACTCCTCTGAATTCTCAGATTCTGAATCAGTAGCCTCCAAATTCAAAAACTCCCAACCCCCACCTTCTATAAAGCTCTGTGGGTCATCAGTGATTGT
>JANTPZ010012690.1:0-10299 GCA_025593235.1 Vachellia pachyceras | reverse complement strand
TCAATGTCGAGGGTGCACAACGTGTTTCACGTATCTCAATTAAAGAAGTATCAACTGGACCCGTCCCATGTCATTGAACCTAAGAAAGTTGAGCTTATGGGGAATATGACTTATCAAGCAGAACCAGAAAGGATTGTGGATATCCAGGACAAGAAATTGAGGAAAAAGACCATTCGACTTGTAAAAGTCTTATGTAAGGGCATGATCCTAGGAGATACTATGTGGGAAACTGAAGAGTGGATGCGGCATAATTTCCCCTCTTTCTTTTTGAGTTAGGTATGTTGGTATTAGTGATAGTGTTTATATGCATGTTTGTGTTGTGTCCTGCTGGTATTTGGGTGATGATTTTGCTTGTGGTTGTCTTTATGGTTGGAGTCTTAGTTAAATTTTATGTTTTGGGTGTTTTCCTCCCTTTTTAAACCAAATTTTGGGGACAAAATTTCTATTTAGATGGGGAGAATTGTAACATCCTGTTTTTCTTTTTTTAAAAAAAAATTGAAGCATGCTGCCATACATTATCAGTAACATGTGGCAATGGAGAAATCAGGGCACCTTTTGTTTTTTTAAAAAAAAGTGACAGAGATGGTGTGTCATATGGGAGAAGAGGGGGATGGTACCATCAGCTTTTATTAAAAAAAATAGAGAAAGCAAAACTACCATGCAATAAGAGAGAATGTGGGGTGGTGATGGGTCAGGAATTTATTAATTTTTTTTGAAGGGGTTAAGGGTGCAAGGGGTGAGCACACATCCACACCCCACATACACTCATTTCACATACACACAACCGAGAGGGAGAGTAGGGGGAGAGGTGCTGGAGAGAGAAAGGAGAGATCTGAAAGGGTATTTTTCAATCTAAGGTTCTGCTTCTGGGATTATTTAGATAAGTAAAATGACTTATTTTCATTAAACTTCTTTTATAAAAGTTGTTCTAAATATTTTTTTCTTTCTATTGGTAGTAATATTATATTTGTTGGAGGATATTTTGGAATTTAGATTTTTGTCAAGTTAAAGTTTTATTTTTAGAAGGCCATAAAATTGTAGATCTATTTTTTATAATTAAGCTTTATGATGTTAGATTTATTTATTTGATATCTTGAGTATTTTAGAAATTTATGTATATTTAAAAAGACATGGTTTTTTATATAAACAATAGTTTAGCTAAATAGAGGATGACTAAACAGTTAGATTGATGGAAGTTGATTTATTATTTTCCTATTATATGATTTCTTTTAAAAATATATATATACATATGTGTGTGTGTGTATTTGTATAATATTTATGATAAAAAGTGTGTAAATAAATTTTTGTGGGTACCTTTACTTATAAAAATTTGTTTAAATAATTTATTTAGAATATTAGAGGTATTATTGAAATTTTATTTGATTTAGATTGTTCAATAAATTTAGGGTTTATAATTTAATAACTCTTATATGTTTAAAATTCTAAACTTTAAATTAAAAATTCAGTATAAATAATAATAATAGTGAATAGTTGAACTAATAAGTTCACGTCTTTTGATCAATAATTTCATCACCCAAATTAATTGTAGACTAATGCGTGGTAATATTTAATTTTGTGGACTAATTATAGAAACTTGTTGGTGTTGGACGAGAATTTACCATTTTGGTAATATTTTATTGCTTGGTCAGAGGTAACCACTTTCCTCTCTTTATGCATGCTTATAACATGTTTGTGAGTGATTTTAAATATTTAGAATTATGAAAAGAGCCATTGATACTTGAGTTGAATAATGAAACTATGTTGTTAATGAAATTATCTTGTGGGACCTATTTCCATAATGAAATAATAGGTGTTATATATATATATTGATAGTATTGTTTCATAGTATTGAAAATGTTGCATTGTGAAATTGATATTGGTATATAATAAGTTTGTTTATCATTTGTTGATATATGAGAAGGAGTGGTGGATGTTGACTTGATGAGAGATTATTTTAGAGGAAATAAGGGGGTGATTTTCTTGTACAAAAAAGGAAATAAGATAGTGGGCTACCAGGTGTACACTAGTTATTCCTTTGGCCCAATTATATTTGGTAGGGCAATGACACTCCACTATTATAGTATTGGAGGAACCCATGGTTCAGTCTTGTGCTTTGTGGATTTTGGTCTATCCAGATCACTTGATTGGAGAGCTCGATATTTGTACTACCAGTTGTACAGGACAGTACGAGCCCATGGGTTCAGTCAGAGGAAATATGGTTGGGGATGAAATAAGGGAGTTTAGAGAAATGAATATCATGCATTGATTTTTGCGCAACTTAGTGATGATATAAGCATGAGATTATGATGTCATAAATTGATAAATATGTATGCTTATATATATGTTGACTAAGTGATATTTTGTTATGATGTTATGTTTAATGTGACTATCCCACTTGACACCTCATGAGCACTTACTGGTATTACTACTACAGAGGATAGTTTTTACTACTGAAATTCACGTCCTTTTTTAAAAAAGGGAGTAAAAAATGAAGGCGGTGGCATTTTTAAAATTATAAGAAAGGAGACGAGCCTTTATGCGCCCTATATTCTATATAGGGCACAAAAAAGCTGACTTTTGGCGCCCTGTATTAAATATAGGGCACCAAAAGGCATTCTTTGATGCCTTATTCTAACGTAGGGCGCCAAAAGGGCACCCTATTATTTAAAATTACCTTTTCCTCTCTCCCTTTTCTCTCACACACGCACACATCACAGCAACTTGCATCTTCGCGTTCCAGATCTGCTTGCTTCACGTTCACAGCAGAGCCCAGTCCAGTAACTCGCATCTTCGCGTTCCAGATCTCTCTTTCTCTCTCACACACGCACACATCCCTGCTTCACGTTCCAGATCTGCCTGCTCCGTCCATGCTCCCATCTTCGCTCGTCTGTCGCGAGTCCAGCTCAGACCCGTCACGCATCCAGCCCATCCGTCCCTGTCCGTTGTTGCAGAGCCCAGTCGCGTCGCCCATCCTCGCCGTCGTCCAGCTCGTCCGTCTCTATCCATCGTCCAGCCCCCGTCTCTGTCCATCGTCGCTGCGTTTAGGAGTAAGGTGTACCTACAGAAAATGTTTTATAGCCCAATTTGTTTTAGGATGATTCTAGATTAAGTGGAGACACCTATGGTCCACCTTCTCGTAGATATTATGCCTTTTTGTAGTGGTACTGTGAAGTATTCTATTTAATTTTCTTTTGTAAGATAGGGCAATTCTTTCTGTTTTCCAAACAAATCATAGGGGGATTTTATTAAGGCTTATTTTCACTTCTGCCTGAACTGACGAAGTAGGCTTCTCAGGGAAAATTGGTGTGAAATATATTCATCATTTTTCACTTTAATGCTAAAAATTGATTTCACTTGTTTATCTTTTATGATTTCTTTCCTCTGCTAAGTTGATTTCCTTGTAAAGGATGATAATTGATATATTACCTTGTATGATGCATCAATAAGGAAGTTGGCTAAAGACTGCTGCAAGTATGGGACTGAGAATCAAAGCAGTAAATATCCTCATGCAAGGGCTTCTCTTCACATGGGTAACTCATATGATCTAATGGAAAATGAAAGGGAGGCTTTGCTTGCAGTCTACAGTCATCAGGTAATCCTCGGTGAAAATTCCCTTGGTACTTTTCTGCATAATACAGGCTTATTTGATGTCCTCTGGTAGTAAAATAGGCGTCTGATTTACTAATTGCTCAACTAATATCGTGTCTCTGTCCACCGTCTATGTAGGCATAAAACATTTTTTGTTGGTACACCTTAAGGCGCCCTATATTGAAATATAGGGCGCCGTAGGCTACAACGCCCTATATTTCAATATAGGGCACCGTAAGGTGTATCCTACAGCGCCTCTCACAATATAGGATGACGTAGGCCCTAACTTTCTACTCCCCTCACATATACACCCCCTGAGAAAGGGTGCCAATTAGGTTAAAAATAGGGCGTAAAAAGTACCTTTTGTAGTAGTATATGCTCAATGAGATGGATTTGTTGATTGCTGAGACGTTTGTCTCACCTATTGTTTCAACATTTTTCCATGTGGTAGTTCCCGTGCTAGTCTGTGAGGGAAGACTCTAGAAGCTTAAGCTACTTTCTATAAAAGTTGTTCTTCCATCTTTTTGGTTATGTTGGATTATTATATATTACCACATTAGGGCTCCTCCTACATACTCTGATTTATTTTGACCAATTAATGTATCAATTATTTATGTTTAGTTTGAACTTCTGATAGTTTAATGCATAGTGTGGTTTCTATAGTTCTTAAACAAAGAATTTTTAATTAAATATTTTGTTATTTAACATTATAAGAAAAAGGATTTTATAGGAACTTCTTTCCATTATAGTAAGGACATACATTTCTCAGATTCACACATCGAGGGGTCAGCAATATCTCTCTGCATGAAACCCACCAAGCTCTATCATAGCCTTTATCATCACTTAGTCAAAAGTAACTTTTAACTAGGTCAAATCTGAGCGACTTTCATGTTAAAATCCATGATGATCTCAGTTTGAAGGGTACAATGATGTAGTTATTTGTGAGACAAGCTTATGACATGAATCAATTGAGTTATATCATAGTGGATTGGTCAAACACCTTGTACTCTTACAAGTGCCTATGACTTTAACTAGTATCTACATATATTTCAAAGTCATAATGGCCTTATTTCAACTTTGCTCCAGCGTAGATGATCGGCCATATACATTTAGGATAATCAATATGATTTATCCAATGATAATTTACCATAACAAAACATGCAAAGATTATAATAATGAAAATGAACAGTTCATTAATTAAAATACTCAAGTAAAATGATTAGCCCTAGGTATAATTTCCAACAGGTAGTCCCATTGAACAAAGAATACAACTCTAGATGCAGAACTTTACAAATATATGAATTAATTGATTTTGACGTAAATGTTCCATTTTATATATGGAAAGGACCTACATGTGAAATGTTGGATAGAGTATAGAAGAGGTTGGATAGGTTTTTAACAAATGAACCGTGGCAGAGGTTTGTTAATCCTGAGGTAATGGTGGGATCAAGAGTATGTTTAGATGATCATCCTTTGTGGTTAATATTCACCTTGAAATTTGCAGTAATGGGAACAAAAATGTTCGGGTATGAAGTGGCGTGGTAACTGCATTAACAATCTAAACCACTGGTTCAAGAGTGCTGAAACAACAATGGATTGAACAAGGAGATTGCAATGCAAGTCACTGTGATACCAATATAGTAATAAGAAGGAGGAGAAATAGAATTAAGATCTTGAAAAACAATAATGGAGGGTGGATTGATGAGAAGGAGGAAATTGTAAGGATGTTTTAATTGAATTTGTTTGAGGAAAGGAGTGAAAGAGGCCAGGTGCATACAAAGTAGGGGTGTGTTAGGATAGTGAAAAAGATATAGCTCAAGTTAGTAGACCAATAAGCAATGATAAGGTTAGAAGACCATTTTCTCAAATGGGAAGACTCAAGGCACCAGGAGAGGAGAGGACGGATTCCGTAATGATAGTGCTTTTAACAAAACCAATCATGACTGCAAAAGAGATTTGATTTCAAAATAAGTAATACATGATATAAAAGATTAAAAACACAACTTCAAAAACACTTTCAATTGTTAAAGAAATCAATCTCCCCTTTAAAAACTTACCCATGATAGAAAATGGTAAATCTAAATATCTTAGGAATATCATAGATAATAAGACTTTAGTAAGTTAACTTCTTGCTAGACCATGCTATAAAAATCAATATTATAACAATAGGCCTACTATAATAAAATTGCAAAATAACATTATCAAAACTATTGAACTATCAATGTATGCTAAAACATGAGCCCTACAGTTGCGATATATATATATCTCATTAGCACATTAATAGAGGAGTGGGCTATATAATATAAATAGCCATGTGCAAACCTTCAGAGCCTTTACAAATGTCTCAACACATATGCTATCACCTAAAAATGTTAATAGCTTCGAGCTCTACATGTGGTTATGACATGAGTGTTTCCTAGCTTTGCCAGCTGAACTGCATAGTGACCTAGACCACCTAATGCAGAGGTAACCAATACAGTTTTTCTTTTCACTACTCCTTTCATTGAGTTTAATCACAACAGATTGGATCACCTGGTGAGTTGTGAGACCTGCAACAGGAAAGCTAGCGCATTGAGTTGCCGAGATTTTAGATGGCCTTAATGCAGTTACGCTCTAATTGATGACAACAAATTAGCTAGTGTGCCTTCATTCTACTATAGAACATCAAATACAAAACATGTAGGTATTTTCTTAGTCAATACTAAATAAAACAGAGAAAAAGAAGTAAGTAGATCACAAACAGAAACACACAATAAAGAAGCAGTTTGAAATTTAATGGGTTAAGGTTCCATTTTCTCCAGAAGTTTTCTCTAAGAGCATTCAACACCTAGAAGTCTTTTTTGGGTGCAATGTCGCATCGGAAGTATAAAAACATAACAATTTTCCCCCACTCCATTACCAAAGTTAATTTGGGCTATTAACTTTAGGTCAATTAATGGTCAAAATTAGCTTTGTTAACGGAGTGATGTGAAATAGTTACTTTTTCATCTGGGACGATATTGCTTCTATTTAAAACACAATATTACAATTAAAGACTTTTGAATGTTGGACGTTCTCAAGCAAAAACTTTAGGAGAAAAAATGGGCCATAACGCTACTTTAATTTAGCCTGAATAGGTTTTCCAGACTTTTACGTGTTAACATTATATTTCTTTCATAACAAAAAAATATAAAAGAAAAGAAACAGAAATATATGCAAAAAGAAAATCAAAGACAGAGCCAAAAAGACTCGTATCTAACGCTGACTACTCTTATTCTTCCAAAAGTAAAGAGCATAACACCAAAATGAGTCAATTGGTTGATCAACACAATCCTATCCCATAACGTATCCCACACCATTGATACATCATAGACTATGCATAACCACATAATTTTTCTCACATCAATAACCACATCATAGCTATTATCATACAACTAATTCAAGAATGATTTTTAATAAATTCTATAATGAAATACTTGATCAGTATAAAGGCCCATTTGGATCAAAGAATTGATGGAAATAAAAAGGAATGGAAAAGAATGGAATGGAAGAAAAACGAAATTTTTTTGCCATAGGATGTTTGGTATGCACTGGAATAGAAATTGTTTTCTTTTCAGGTCATGACTTGGAATTTCTTGATCGCGACTCGAGATGCCCAATGTTGCAACTTAGAATGTCTCAGGTGGTGACTTTTAATTATTAGAATGCAAATTGGAATGTTCATGTTTAGGTCGCAACTTAGAGTGTTCCAGGTCGAAACTTGAAGTGTCCTAGGTCAAAACTTGTATTTTCCATCACGGATGGAAAATGGGTTCGCACCTATTTTGGTGTGAAGATGGCTTCCTATGGATGACAGAAAAATGTCCGGCCGCCAAAAACCATTTTCTTAGGAAAATGGTGAACCAAACACATATGCTCAATGGCAAATCTGAATTTTCCATTTCCTTGCTAAATTTTCATTCATCCAAACGGGCTCTAAGAGATTATTAAATTACACATACCCCCGCAGACGAGTGACACCTAAAATCAAGCATCATGATCCTTAACCTATTGAAGCCTAAGTTTTTACAGTAGTTGGTTCCCCTGGCAAGTAATAAATAAGATAATCTATCTTTAAGTAATCAAACCGATGATGTAACCCTCGTCCAGGGGGTTTAACGCTCAAAAGGGTTGGACATTCTCACCAAAGGGAGAGAATTTAATTCTTAAAACTATTGTGGCATTGGGTAGGTATTCCATAACTAAGTAGAGCATGAGAATTTGGAGTTGATTTCCATATTGTTAATGCTCTACTCCAGCAAATGACCTAGTCACACTAAGGTTACCCAAAAAAGGGCTAACCTAACCAAGTAGATGCCTTGCCCTTGGCTTGTGGAAGAGCCCAACCCCACAAGCCATTAAGTCATTATTAAGTTTGGTTGATAGTTTGATGGTTTAAATTTCTTTAATCCTTGCTTGCAGATTTAGTGGTGGAAGGTCATAAGTATGTTCATGGCCCCTCAAGCACTTAATTTCTTGTTCCTTGTGCTTTAAAGAGATTCACATCAATAAAAACATAGAATCTAATTAGAAGATCTAAATTCACAGATATGAAATGTCATGTAATTAAAGAGAGACAAATAGAAAAAGGGATTTAAATGGCATAAGAAGAGAAAAGATATGGATGGATCTTAGTTGGAAAGATAAATTTACATGAGCAACATCGCCAAGATTGTCAATAAAGAGGAATAAATTGGAAGATGCAAGACTTCAAGACCATCAATAAGGTCATCATGAACAACTATGAGGAAACCTGGATCGGTGTGCTCATGGGCTCTTGTGATCTATCCATTTTGAAATTGCATCACCAGTCTCCAAAATTCGTGGCTTCTGATGACCCCACAACACACTCCTTTATCTTTTTTACCAAATCTAATGCTAGTTTTTGAATTTCTTTCCCATAGGTTGTCATTATATCCCTGCATATTTCATAGAATTCAAATGATATATTGAATAATTAAGCAACAATTTTTTTCACCCAAGAGTGTCTGGCATGATTAAGTTTTCATGGGTGTGAAAGCAGATGAAATCTTCTAAAAATAGTGTAATATAAACTGTTAAATTGGCCCGAACATTTGTTATAAAGTTAAAAGAGAACAAGTAGTTCTCAATGTCAAGAAAGAGACGGGTGTTTGGGCCAATATAATGGAATTGCGCTAAAATTGCACCATTTTTAGAAGATTTTGTTTGCTTACACACCTTCAAAGCTTAATCATACCAGACGCTCCTAGAAGAAAAGCTTTGCCATGCTAAAGTTGCAACAAAACCTGATTTTTTTTATATACTAACTTATCATGATCTAAAGCATCCAACTAAGAGCATGAGTTATGGATATCAAGAGAGGAACCAAAGTCATGAATACCCATATTTTCATAAAGAGGATTGATAGGAAAATAGTTATAGCAACATCATCATTGTGTTTCTTGAGATCTCTTGGAATATCATGCAAATAAGTTGCCACCTTCTTCATCTCCTCCATTAAGTTGATTGGTAAGTTATGGTTCTTCACTCTGAAACATCCCCATTTATCACAACGCTCTCTTAGCTTCTTGTACTCTTCTTCGTATGGAAATTTCTGCATGTCAATTATTGGGATGCTCAAGATCATGCTCATTACCATTTTTCTTTATCTTTTAGGAGTAGATAAGGAAGAAGAATAGTTGAGGTGTTTCTTGTGATCGAAGTGTTGATGTTTGAATCATTGACCTAGGATGTCTTATTTATAGTGAAATCGTATGAGGTATTTATATCCCATATTTCAAATACTTCTCTAGCCTTATTTATAAGGAAGAAATAGAATGAACTTTTGGTTTTATTTATAAGTTATATTATTAACTTTTTATGTGAATTTACAGTTTCACTCTTAATTTTAATTGTGTTGTGATAACTCTCGATTTTTAGTATATTTAATATATATTTTTGATATATTTGGAGAGTTATCAATATAATTTTAAAAGATTCTGAGTTTAAAATAGCAAATATATCAAATGGTGCATTATCTTAGGGATTCATTAAATTATAATTGATAATATTAATTTAATGTTTTAGGAATTTTTATTTTTGTTTCCTTTTATTTTATTATTTTTTTTAGAAAATAATGGAGGGAGGGAATCTTGATAAATCAAGAAAAGAAAGAAAAGAAGGAGCATGTGGTTTTTGGCATTTCATGGATATATATATATAAAAATTATATCTGAGAGAAGAGTAGCACGAGATCCAAAAAAAACGCAAGACGCACACATTGAGGACGCAACGCAAGAAGCATAGCACACAGGGACCATCAGGAAAAGAAGAAGACGTGGAGGAATTTTCTGTTGTTTATTTTCTCTCTTCCTATCTAGATGATTTTCTTTAATCAGAATATTATTATGGGTTTGATTAAAATTATGTGTGGCTAATTTTTTTTTTTAAATTTAGAGTAACTATGAACTGATTTAAGGATTTGAGCATGTTTAAAACATTTATTTATATTTAATTTTAATTGTATTTATTCAGTTTAAACATTATTGTCTGTTTAGTGTCTGATTTATGAATGTAGAGAATTTATATTAACCTTGGGAGAGGGATCTTGATTGGACCTTTAAAATGAGTAATGCGATATTATAATTTATTCGAATTTGCCTTTATCATATGAATATACCTACGGGACTCATATAATCATATTAGAGTGAAATTGTTCTAGTTAATGCCTTT
>JANTPZ010012670.1:0-10437 GCA_025593235.1 Vachellia pachyceras | reverse complement strand
AAATCACAGAGAGACTGATGGATAGCTTTTAATGCTCATAAACTGATCGTTGTCTTTGTAATGAATGTTTGGGGTTTTTATAGATGAGAAGAATGAAGATGCCGTTAGATAGAGTTTAATATCCGTTACTCTCATCAACCAACTCTTTGTCTTCGCCATTAATGCTGTAATAAATGCTTCTGAGTAGCGTGGACGACGAAGGCTTGAATTATGCAATCTGTCTGTGAGAACAATGTTTTTTTCTTTCATGATCCTGGACTTCTTCATTTATGAGGGCAGGTGAAGTTCAAACGTTGTTAGTCACGAATAAGGAAAGATGTAGAGCAGGTGAAATGCTATCAGAGAGAGAAAATAGCCGTTGAGAAACAATACTCGAGTGTTTATTCAAAGTACTCGAGTGTTAATCAGGCATTTTGAATTTTATGAAATGATACTTGAGTGTTTTCTGTCAATGCTTGAGTTTCACAAACACTTTTGAAATTGCTCGAATGTTATCTAAGAGTATTGCAGAAGATTTTGAAATTTAGTGAAAATACTCGAGTGTTGAAATTCTTATGCTTGAGTGTTAGTAATACTCTCAGTTTATACTCGAGTGTTCAGAAGAAAACTTGAAGTGAAATCATTTGAAATATCACAATACTCGAGTGTTGAAAACATAATACTCGAGTGTTGTCACTTTTCTGCCATTACTCGAGTGTTTGGATGAAAGTGTTGTGTTTTTGAGAGAATGGTGCTTGATACTCGAGTATTCAAAAGTCAATACTCAAGTGTTGTGCTTGACGTGTTGTCTTTCATTTGAAAATTTTTGCCTGATACTCGAGTGTTGAAAACAAGCACTCGAGTGTTGTCAACACTTCGTCCACAACACAAGTGTTATGCTTTCAATTTCAAGTATTTTGACTCAATACTTGAGTGTTGTCAATACTTTCATTTGTAACTCGAGTATTCTGCTTCAAGTGTTAAGTACTCTTTTGAAAAAAAAAAACCCGATACTCGAGTATTGCAACACAATACTTGAGTGTTGTCAATACTTCAACACCAATGCTCGAGTTTCACATGAAAGTATTCTGTCAAAACATATTTTAACACCAATACTCAAGTATTCAAAATTATCACTCTAGTGTTTGTAACAGTTCATCTCAATACTTGAGTTTTCACTTAGAGTGTTGGATTTCAGAAACATTTTTAACTTGCAATACTCGAGTATTGAAATCAAGAACTCGAGTATTATCAACACTTTCAACAAAAACTCAAGTGTTGCCCGAAAGTTTGATTTTTAACGATGAAAAACATTGATACTCGAGTATTAAAGCACAGAACTCGAATATTCCTCAATACTTTCATACAAACTTGACAGAACTCGAGTGTTTTACTAAGAACACTTAATCATCAACAATTTAAGCTTTATAATCCTTGAAATCATTTTGTTGTTATCAAAATAAGGCATCAACACATCTTATGGTTGTGCCGCGGTGAAACCACATGCGCACAGAACCATCCTCTCAGGTGTAGTTCGCCACGACGAAACTTCAGTGCATATAAAAATAAAAAAATAAAAAAACGTTTAGGTTTTGAATTTTAAAATAAAAGGTTCATCTTACCTTTACGCCTTTAACACTCCTGAACATATGAGACCATGATTTTCATAGACAATGTATTGGGAAGTTGATGCATGATTTTAAAGGATAAAGTTTTTATTTAATTGCGTTTTTCAAGCTATTAGCAAATGATAAGAGTAGACGCAGTGTTAAATTGACTCTTTGCGTTTTTAGGTCTTGAGACTGTTTAATTGAGACGTTAACCTTGTCGTGAGGATAATTGGGCCTAATTTCATTTAATTAGTGAGGGTCTGTCTTGATTTGCAATTTCTCTAGAACTTGTCTTGATTTTTAATCAAAGCTTTATGATCTAAAATTCTGTGAAAATGATAGGGGCCTTCATTTCAAAACCTTTCATTTTGCCCAAACACAAACCCTTCATAACTTAACTATTGTCACCTTTTTGAGCCATTCACTCTTGAAAACCAGCATTTGGGAACTATATTCTTTTTATATATGCAAGCATATTCTGATCAAATTATGGTTTGTACTATTTGTTGCTCTATTTTAAAAAAAGAAAAAAAAAGAAGAGAAGAGAAGAGAAAAATAAAGAGGAAAGCTTGAGTGCTAATTTCTCTATAGTCTTGCAAAGACATTGCTATGATTATATTCCTTTGGTGCTGTGTATTCAAGGAATTCTTTTCACCATTTTACATCATTATTTGCAACTTGTTGATACCTTGTTTTGATAATAACAAAATAGAGTGATGAAATGATTTAACTGTCATAACTCAGTGTTTTATATGAATACTCAAGCATTGATTCATAATATTGTTTTTGGAACTGAGTTTGTGCAGTACTTTCAGTTAATACTTCAAGTATTGACTTAAAATATTGTCAATACTCGAGCACTGGTTATTAATACTCAAGCATCGAGTTCTGAAAAGGAGTTATGAACAGTGCTGCCATAGAGTACTTAAAGCATTGGTATGAAGCATTGCCAATGCTCGAGCACTGATTTCACAATACTTGAGCATTAGGCTCAGTCAGGGCACTCAGACAGTGCTACAATGGAATGCTCTAAGTGTTGACTGAAAGCACAACCAATGCTCGAGCACTGAAAAATCAGTGCTCGAGTATTGAGGTTTTCAATGATACTCTCAGACAACACTTCAAGCATTGGCTAGAAGTATAGCCAATGCTCAAGCACTAGAAAGTAGTACTCGAGCACTGTAAGTTTTGGGCAATACCTTCAGACAATACTCCAAGCAGAAGCTTCCAGCAGACCCAATACTCGAGCATAATTTTTCAGTGCTTGAGCGCTGAGGTTCTTCACAGTCTACTGGAATGAAACACTGCAAGTATTGAATAAAAGCATTGATAGTGCTTGAGTACTAACATCCAATGCACGAGCATCAGGCAAATTATCTCACTGTTCACTATTACTCTTTGTCAATACTTGAGCATTTAATCCAAGCATTTCAAGTACTCGAGTCCTCTCATTTTTTCACTCGAGCATTGAACTCATTTCTTCTCTCTTAATCTTAATACTTTCACAGATCACTCAAGTAATCTTATAAAGCATTGATAGTACTCGAGCATCCTGATTTAACACTCAAGTACTAAGATTATTTCTAAACATTTTCAAACAATACTCGAGCATTGAGAAAATTATGCTTGAGCACTTTTATTCTGACAGCTTTATGTCTAACACACTCAACCTACGCTACTCACCTACCTTCCTTATTTGTGTAACGACATTTTTGACTTCTAACTGCTCTCATAAATGCAGAAGCTTGAAACATTAAATGAGGAAAGAAACACAGGCATAATCCGGGCTCGAAGACTTTAACGTTCCTCTACAACATTCAACCTCGTCTGAATCAGTAGCATTTAATGCCATTGATGAAAAAGCCAAATGGTCGATGGTAAGAGTAACAGCTATTAAATGGAGTCTAACAGACATTTAAGAGCCTCTCAACTATAAAAGGATCAACATTCAATTCAGAAAAGAAGAACGGAAAATACTGAGCATTCAAAGCTGCATTTACTACATTCTCTGTATTCCTTCATTAATTCTTTCTGAGCTTCATTATTAGCCATCTACTCTTTTGAGAGAGATATCTTTGGCAAAAATACTTTGTTAATTTGTGAGAAACTTAAGGACGGGACCTTGAGTAAACTGGGCTAAAAGAGAGATAAGAACAGAGAGTGTGTGACTCTGTTTTAGTGACAAGTGAAAGCGGGAGAGGATTCCCAGCTTGTACAGGCTTGTTGAGCCTTATTCATTTGTTGATAGTGGATCTACAATTCTTAAGGGCGATCTGAGGAATGGACGTAGGTCAAGGAGACTGAACCAGTATAAATCTTTGTGTTCATATTTCTTCTTCTCTCAGTGTCTTTGCTCTTTTAATTCTGTGAATTTTAAAGTGCCTGATTTTTATATTAGACCAACTCACCCCCTCTTGGTCAAATCCTTTTCTAACATTTGGTATTAGAGCAGGTCTCTTGTAGAAAGAACTTAACAGTTTCAAGGGAAAAGATCCATGGCAGGATTTGGAGAACACATTATAGCTGATGGAGCATCAATCACCAGACCACCTGCATTCAATAGCCAGAAATTCTCTTTCTGCAAAATAAAATTCCAGAACTTTATTTTAGCGACTGACTTTGATTTGTGGGATGTGTTTGAAACAGGAAACATCATACCAATGAAAAATGACAAAGACCAGCTAGTTCGTAAAACTAAAGCAGAATTTGATGAAGAAGATAAGAAGAAGATGCAACTAAATAGAAAGGCTGTTTTGATGCTTCAGGAAGCATTGAATGAGGATGACTTCTTCAAAGTTTGTACCTTGCCTTCAGCAAAACACATGTGGGATGCACTGTAAATAGCAATGAAGGTACTGAAGCAGTGAAGGAGAGCAGAGTCAACATGCTGACAACTGAGTATGATTTACTCAGGATGAGAGATGAGGAAATAATTGCTAAATTCCAAATGCGTCATACACACCTCATCAACAAGTTGGCAGCTCTGGGCAAAACATATGATCAACGCTCTCAAGTAAGAAAAATTTTAAATGTTGTGTCCAGCAAATGGGAAGCTAAGCTCACAACTATAGAAGAATCCCGTGGTGAATCAATGACCTCAGTTGCAGCCCTCTTTGGAAGCCTTGCTTAGTATGACAGCAAACAAAAGTTCAAGAAGGAATTGTCAAACATTAATGAGAAAAAGAAAAAGGGGTTAACTCTCAAAACTATCAAGGAGAAAGAAAAGGAATCTGAATCAGAGGATGAGGAAGAAGATGTGGAAGATGAAGAACTGGCAATGGTTGTCAAAAAATTTAGACGAATGTACAGAAAGGATCAAAACTCCTAAAGGCCACAAAAAAGGAACATCAAGCAGAATTATATGTTATGAATGTAACAAACCAGGCCATATGAGAGCTGATTGTCCACAGTTAGCAGTTCAAAAAAAAGAAAAATAAAACAAAAAGCCAAAGTTCTTCAAAAAGAAGAAGGCATATGTCTTAGGCATTTGGGGTGATAGTTTAGGAGAAGAAGAGAGTAATGCAGAAGAAGAAGCCAATCTTTGTCTTGTGGCTCAGGAAGAAGAAACTGACACTGAAGAGGTAATTATTGAACCTGGCTATGATGAATTACATCAGGAATATGATGAAATGCATATTGAGTTACTTAAGTTTGCTAAAGAATTATCTTTTCTGAGAAAAAGGGTTAAAGAACTTGAAAAACCAATTGAAACTCCTGTTACCACAAATGTTTGTTCAAAATGCAATGATTTGAAAAATGAAAATGAGAAGTTATCCAAAGCTATTCGAAAATTCACTCAGGGAAGTGAGATGCTTCAAGTAATTTTAAAAAATCAAAAAGTCATGATTGATAGAAGTGTTATAGGATACACTCCTCAAAATGATTTACACAAAGGAAAGAAAAAGCATACCAATAAGAATTATCTGAATTATTTTCAAAAGTCAGTTCATTCCTCAAAACATTTTGCTTTCTGTAGCTACTGTAATAGAAAAGGTCATCAAACAAGAAATTGATTTTTCAAGAAAAACAAAGCCTTAGGCACCATAAATGGGTACCAAAAAGGAACTTATGTTCCTAAGGCACCATATACTAACCCTCAAGGACCTAAAAGACTTTGGTACCTAAAACCACTAAATGATCTTCATGCAGGTTTGTCTTAAAGCATCCAAAACAAACAAATGGTACATTGACAGTGGATGCTCAAGACACATGACAGGTGATAAGAGCAGATTTATTAGCTTGAAAGCCAAAGATGGAGGCAAAGTAAGTTTTGGAGGAAACCAATCAGGAAAGATCACAGGAGTTGGAGAAATTGCTAATTCAAATGGAGCCTCTGTAAAAGATGTATATCATGTGGAAGGTCTCTATCACAATCTCCTCAGTGTTAGTCAAAGCACAGACAGAGGAAATTGGGTGATATTTGACTCTAAAGAATGTTTCATCATCAACAAGAAAGATTTTCCCATTGATAAAGAGAAGCTGAATATTCAACTTAGAGCCCCCAGAGATGGTAATTGTTACACTATTGAATTAGGAAAGAATTTTTCTAACTCATGCTTAATTAGTCAAGCTGATAAAACCCAATTGTGGCATAAACGATTGGCTCATGTAAACATGCATCAACTTGACAAATTAATCAAAAATGAACTAGTTCAAGGGCTTCCAAAACTCAAATTTAAAAATGACTTGGTGTGTGATGCTTGTCAGTTAGGAAAGTAAACCAAATCATCTTTTAAATCAAAATCTGAGCTTTCATCCAAATGGCCCCTTAAACTACTTCATATGGATTTGATGGGTCCAGGTAGGGTGAAAAGTTTAGGAGGAAATTTATATACGCTTATGATAGTTGATGATTTTTCCAGATTCACATGGACCATATTTTTATCCTCTAAATGTGAAACATTTGAATTATTCACTATTTTTGCCAAAAAGGTCCAAAATGAGAAAGGTATATCTATTGTTTCCATTAGAACAGATCATGGAGGAGAATTTGAAAATGGAGACTTTACAGCATACTGTGAAAGTGAAGGAATTGATCACAACTTCTCAGCACCAAGAACTCCTAAGCAAAATGGAGTAGTAGAGAGAAAGAACAGAGTACTTGCTGACATGGCACTAGCTATGATGATAGAAAAGAAGGTGTCACAAGTTTTTTGGGTAGATGCTCTAAGCACAGCTTGCTATATCTCAAACAGAGCATATATAAGGCCATCACTTGGAAAAACACCATATGAGCTGTTCAAAGGAAGAAAACCTAATATGTCACATCTTCATGTCTTTGGTAGCAAATACTTCATTCACAATAATGGTAAGGATAATCTTGGTAAGTTTGATCTTAAGTCTGATGAAGGTTTATTTCTTGGTTACTCAAATAGGAGTAAAGCTTATAGGGTTTTTAACAAAAGAACTTGTGTGGTAGAGGAGTCTCTGCATGTAGTGTTTGTTGAAACTAATCCTCCTGCAAAATCTGATGTTGATGAAGAAATTATTGTTTCAAAAAGTTTTTAAAATCAAAATAAGGATAGTTTAGCTGATTGTCTACCATCTCAAGTTTTTGAAAATGAACAAACAGATGACCATCCTCAATCTCTTCAACCAAAAGCTTGGAAGTACATTCGCAATCATCCCATCAATCAAGTAATTGGAGAGGTGAGTGAAGGTGTATGTACCAGGAAAAGATTTATTAATGAGGCTCAATTTTCAGCCTTCATATCTCAAATAGAGCCTAAGAATGTTGAGGAAGCTTTGACTGACAATGATTGGATAATAGCTATGGAAGAAGAACTAAGTCAATTTGAAAGGAATCAAGTTTGGGATTTAGTACCCAGACCCAAGGATCATCCAGTCATTGTTTCAAAATGGGTATTTAGAAACAAACTTCATGAATCAGGAATCATTGTCAGAAACAAAGCAAGATTAGTTGCAAAAGGATATAATCAAGAAGAAGGCATTGATTATGATGAACCTTATGCCCCTGTGGCCAGATTAGAAACCATTCGTATATTACTTGCCTTTGCCTGTTTAATGGATTTCAAATTATTCCAAATGGATGTCAAAAGTGCTTTCTTAAATGGTTTTATCATGGAGGAAGTTTATGTTGAACAACCTCCAGACTTTGAAGATATTTCTAAACCAAACTGTGTTTATAAGTTAAAGGAAGCTCTTTATGGTTTGAAACAAGCTCCTAGAGCTTGGTATGAAAGATTAATAGTTTCTTGATCAATCAAGATTTTGTCAGAGGAAAAGTGGATACAACTCTATTTATTAAACATTCAAAATCAAATATGTTAGTTATACAGATTTATGTTGATGATATTATTTTTGGTGCTACTAACAATGATCTTTGCCAAGAGTTTACTAAGATGATGCAGGCAAAATTTGAGATGTCAATGATGGGAGAATTGAATTTCTTTCTTGGACTTCAAATCAAGCAAAGAAAGAATGGTATCTTCATAAATCAGGCCAAGTATCTCAGAGAGCTACTAAAGAAGTTTGGAATGGATCAATGCAAAAGTGCTAATACTCCTATGAGTTCAACAACACTCCTTAATGTAGATGTGAATGGAAAAGATTATGATGTTAAGAGATATAGAGGAATGATTGGATCTCTCCTTTACCTCATAGCAAGCAGGCCTGATATCCAATTTAGTGTTGGAATTTGTGTAAGATATCACTGAGCTCCAAAGGAATCTCATGCTGAGAATGTGAAAAGAATTTTCAGATATCTTGCTCGGACAATTGACCTTGGAATTTGGTATCCAAAAGGAGCAAATGATCAATCGTTTGCATATTCATATTCGATCATGCTGGATATAAAACTGATAGAAAAAGTACAAGTGGTCAATGTCAATTCCTTGGGGATGCCTTGGTTTCTTGGTTCAGCAAAAAGTAATCAACTGTATCATTATCATCAATACTCGAGTGTTGACATCTGATAGGTATCAGTGTGGTCCAAGACCCCAATGCTCAAGCATTGAAACTTTGTACTCGAGCACTGGAGTGCAATACTCGAGCATGAGTTTTTAGCACTCGAGTATTGCTTTGTTTGTTCATCTTCAATTATTAACACTCAAGCACTATATATCAGCACTCGAGCACTGACAGTTTCTGGTTACTTATGCTTCCATTTTCATCAACACTCGGACCCTAACACTCGAGTATCACAAAATGCTCTCAACTTGAATAGCTGTAATTGCTTTCAAACCGTTACACCCTCTCTCAAAAACTCTTTTTTGGCCAAACCCCCTTATTATTACTCATTATTACTCTCTCAAATCCTCACTTTTTCCCTCTCACTGCTGAAAACTCCTCAACTCCATTTCCTTCAATTCTTTGCTCCAAGTTTATCATGGCTCGTACTAAATCTACTACTGGCAAAGGAAAAAGTACTGCCTCTCAATCAAAGTCAGTTTCACAACCTCCAGCAAAACGTGTAAGAATTGTTGAACCTTCTGAGGACACAGTGGCACCTGTTTCTCAAAGATCAAGTGGTAGCCAACCAAAATCCATCCTGAAAGAAAAAGGTAAGGGTCTTCTAATTACATCATCCCAATCTATGCCCACACAGACTGCTGCTACTAACTCAAACTGAAAGTGAAGGAACCACTCCAGAAACTGTTGCTACCACATCAAATGCTAAACCAAAAGGAAAATGCAAAGGGAAGAAAAGGGGAATGAACTTCCAAAGGCACCAGAAGGCTTCAATACTACTTCGGTATTTATTTCTAATCCATTAGCCTATGAAGAAAAGTTGAAGAATATGCCTCTATGCCCTCTGTGTATGTAAACATTAAGGAAGTTGACAAATAGGGGTTCAAAGTATCTAACTTTCTTGAGCATTACAAACCCCTAATTCAGATTAAAGACAACTTTTGCCCTGAGATTGTTAGGATATTTTATAACAGCATGTACTCCACCTCTGTGACTAATGAACAAGGAGAAATCACTTCTTATTCAATGGCAACAAAGATGAGAGGAAAAGAGATTTCCATAACTTCTGAGATCTTGAATGGTTTTCCAAGAATTACACAGTATGAAGAAACTTTGTCTACTTTATCATAAGCAGAAATTTTTGGATTGTTGAGGCCTGGTGAAACTTTTAAAAATGTTCTTTCATTTGATCCCTCTGCCATGCCACCACTTTAAAGAATTATTCACTATATCTAATCCAGATGTTTAGTGAATAAAAGTGGTAATTACACTCACCTGGCATATATGGAATATAGAAATTTGGCATGGATTATGAAAAAAAAGAAAGGGAACTTAGGGGAAATGATATTTGATGAGATGTGGAGGTTTGTGCAGTCAGGGTCCAAAAGAATGACAGTGCTTTATCCTTGCTTGGTCTCTTTCATTTTGAAGAGTCTCAAAATATGGCACATATTGGATAAAGTGTTTAACTGTCCAGTTTGGACAGGACCATCTTCGTAAGATGAACATAGACGTGCATAATCCCCAAGTTCAGGCTAAGAAACCTAAAAGAAGACCCACATCTGCTACTTCACAGGGACAGGATGAAGCCCAATCCTCTGCTCCTCCTTAGCCCTCATCTGCTCCCTCATTTGCTCATGCTGCTATTCAACAGTATATGGAAACTGAGTTCGGGAGAATGGGTGAAGTCATTGTAACTCACTTGCAGACTCAGTCACAGGAGTATATCAACACTATTCTGAAAGCTGCAAATGACTACTTCACAGGGAAGACTTTGGATGTGGCTGTCACAACATTGATTCAAAATTTCTCACAATTCAAGGACACTATATTGGAGAAACTTGATGGTTTGGACAAAAGGGTGGAGTCCCTTGAGCATGTTGTTAAAGAATCTCAGCACTCTACTTCTGCTCCTCCA
>JANTPZ010012667.1:0-11031 GCA_025593235.1 Vachellia pachyceras | reverse complement strand
TTCATTTTTTAACTCACATAAATTTATTATCAATTAGAAATAAATCATATAAACTTTCTTTGAATTATTATAAACTGCTTATATTTTATTTTTGCTTTCTTTAATTACATAACCTTCATTAAACTTCTACAATAAATTATAGAAGATGTTAAGTTTTATTGAAATTATATAATTTTTATTTTTAATCAAATTTAGTTTTAATTTTTTAAAAAAATGTAAAATTTCGCAAGAACCGAATAAGAGAAATTTTTCTAGTAAAAATTGAGAAAACTTGTGTTTAATTTATTGAAAATTTAAATTTTGCATTATTTTTAAAACATAGTGTTATAGAGAATGTAAGAGAGAGAGAGCGGTCATTGTTGTTAGAGGTAATTTGGTATTTTTAATTTTATATTTTTATTCTTGGTCCTTCTTTTTTTTTTCTAAATGATTAAACTTCTATGGTCCTAGGTATAAATATTATTTTTTTCAGGCCCTCCACCCTAATTTTCCCTTATTTTTATTGCATGATCTCTAAGGGCATTTATGAAAAAGATGTCATTTTTAGAGTTGGAAAGGGGTCAAAGTGGCTCTAGCCTCTAGGGACGGATGATAGAATTCACCATCGCTCCTAGACAAAGAGATTACTTTGCCGTTGGGGTAGGGTAATACACCGTGCGCCGATAATTCAGTATTTATTTGAGAACACCATTTTTTTAACTATACATATAAATTAAGATAAAATAATTTTGAAATCTATAAAAACCTTTTTAAAATTTATAAAAATCATTTTGAAATCCGTAAAACCATTTTAAAATCTGTAAAATATCTCAGAATCTGTAAAATACTTTCTCTTACCGAAATTCTTAAACACACACTTAATATTCTTGATTTTATGCGAAGGAACTTATGTCTAGGGTCATATAAATTAACCTTCTAAAAAATACTCCATTCAGTTTAAAATATAAGGTGAAAAATTATGAATGAGTCTAATTTTTTATATAAGATTAAGTTTGGACTTATCTCATCTGTTTAATGAGTTTTTTTTTCCAATTTTTCCTCTAATTATTCATTCGCCTCTCTCGTAGCTTTTTTCACAATGTTCTTTGGTTTACTTACCCCTCCATAAAACAAGGTTTAAAAAAAAAGAATAAGCTGTATTTTTTAAATATTTACTATGTTTAACTAATTTTTATCAACCTTTTTTGGCCAAACTAAAATTAATTTTCATAAAATTTTTTAACAACGTGGTTTAGTTATTATCAGGTTATATTCTAAAGCGGATTGAGAAATAATTTTATAAGTGGGTCATACACTTGGATGTGAAATCTATTACAGAGAGTATATTGCTTAATCAAGTAGAATAGCTATATGGTTCTTGTTTGGCTTAGCATTTACAAGGTTTAAATGCATATTTAAATTTTTTTTTCATAAAACGAAATATTTTCCTTCGTATATTTGCCTTGACTCACGTAAAGTACTTATTCATCGTGTTTCCAAACAAGCCAACAAGATGTAGAGAAATTGTCCATATGTAAAATCAGAGTTATTGATACAAGAATTTTCCACATAAAAGGAAATCTTTTGTTGCAATAGAAGCATAAGTGATGTCGATTATTCAAGAATCGAAGTTGATTTACTTTAAAAAAAAAAGGATATCGATGAACTTCTATAAAATAGTTTCGCAGAATTTAGTCAATTGTCTTGATGGTGGGATATCATTGAGAAATAGATCACTCAAACGTTATGAAGAGCGATGAAAAGGAACACCTCGATTATATATAAAGTTGTGGACTTAGAAGCTGATGAATTTGTCAAAGTGAAAGCTGGTCCCAATAATGAAAAATAAGGATGGGTTTGAATAGAGGATTGAAAATTTTAGAAGAGACTGTGAAATATTGGTTGAAACAATTTTTTTTAAAAAAATGAGTTTATGTTATAGAAGCCAATTCAAACGCTACAAAAAAAAAAGGAAAATAAAATAAAACACCCTCACTACTTTTTCCATATTAGCTGTAAAAATTTAAGCGGTTTAAATTCAATGCTTTGTAAAGTGTTTTCTTAAATATTTCTCCATTGTAGCTGTAAACTGTTTTGGTTAAAATTTAGAGGATTGGATTTATTTATTTTGGTATTTTAATATTTATGAATAATTTTATAAAAAATTAAATTTGCACCATCCAATTTCCAAATCCCGGAGGGGAGTGGCTCAAAAAGAAAGTGGAAGAATCCATGACACATTCTGTATGCAGCAGCAATAATAATAATGTTGACGGTTGCATAAAAAATTTAAATTACAATTAATTTCAACTACTAAAAATGCTAGGAATATCTGTGATGGAATTAATAGAGCATCTATACCATTTCCATTCCTAAGAGTCAATTTGACCATTTTAAAAAGATTAAAGAAATTAATGGTCTAATCACTATATTTCTCTAAACTAATTTACTTGATTATAAACCAATATATAAATTAAAAATATATATACAACTATTTTAGAATATATGTTATAATTACTTTATTTATTTTTTATAATCTTTAAAAAAAATCAACTAACTCTAGTAGACAGTATAATAATGTGATAAAAATAAATTGAGTGATGAGTTTGGGAATGAGTTAAGATGCAAATTTGCCTTTGAAGTTTTTTGAAAAATAATGTCGAACAAAAAGTTTTAAAATGGAGTAACTTTGTCGTATCCCTTAAAAAAAGAATATTAACCGCAAATATTTTTAATTATAAAGGATAACATTACTTCATTTAAAAAAATCTATGAAAGAAATTTTCAGTCAAATTCGTATCCTAACCCAACCAAATGGCAAAAGCAATGTGAGTGAAAAAAAGGGAAAATTTATCATCAAATCTCAAATAGTGAAATTAATGAACAAAATATCTTAAATATTGGTAAAATTATCATTAGGTCGGTTGTCATTACAACCGTCAATAACAATTACACCAGCTATAATTGATATCTGATACTAATTTTATCAATCTTTAAAATATTTTATTCATTAATTGGGTTATATGACATCATGATAAATTAGAAAACTGAGAAAGTGTGGGGGGAGAAAGAAAGAGGAAAAAGTAGAGCTACCTACCAAATCCGGCGCTAACTAAAAAATTGGAACCGCTCGTCTCTCTCACCAACTCGGTCAAACACACACCTATCTCTCCCAAACATAAGTGGGCCCGAGTCAATAGCGCCTCTTGCTCGTTGCTCCGCCTCCCCACCATTTATATTCCCCCCCCCTCATGTCCCCTCTCATTCGCCCACTCTCTCCCTTTCTCCCACAGCCATGGGCCGATCTCCTTGCTGCGAGAAACAACACACCAACAAAGGAGCTTGGACCAAAGACGAAGATCAACGCCTCATTAACTACATCTCCCTCCACGGTCAAGGCTCCTGGCGTTCCCTCCCCAAAGCTGCCGGTATATATATATCTCTCTCTCTATCTTTCTACCTATCTAAACAGGTTATATTCCAGTATTGTTCGTTCCTCATGGATATGGATTCATGTGTGTGTGTGTGTCCATAGGTTTGCTTAGATGTGGGAAGAGTTGCAGACTCAGATGGATTAACTATCTCAGACCCGATCTTAAGAGAGGCAATTTCACTCAGGAGGAAGACGACCTTATCATTAACCTTCACAGCTTACTCGGCAACAAGTATATACGCTTCATCCTTTTTCCTTCTTTCCATTTTCCTCGAAAAAATAACTACCAGAGAATCTCATCCTGCGAATATATAATCCATCATCAATTTTGTTTCATGCTTTATTCCGAGTGACAAAATTGGTCCCTCTCTTTCTCTCTTCTCATTCAAAAATGTATATCGGCATCTTGTTCTTCATCTTATCCTCAATTTCTGACCTATGGGTTGGTTTTCCTTCTTTCTTTTTTTTCTCACCGTTGCTTTCTTTTGCGAATTTCTAGGTGGTCTCTAATCGCAAATAGGTTGCCGGGTCGAACCGATAATGAGATCAAGAACTACTGGAACACCCACATCAAGCGCAAACTTTACAGCCTCGGGATAGACCCTCAGACGCACCGTCCACTTACCTCCGCCGCAGCCGCCTCACCAGCCACCAGCGGTAACAAGAGAAGAACCAGTAGCGACCAAAATAACCCCAAACTTAATCCAATCTCATCATCAGGGGAAGATTCAATTAGCAATAGCAGCAGTGGGCTTACCACAGACGAATCAGCCACCAATTCTGATAATCACCATCACCGTCGTTGTCATCATCAATCCATCAACCTGGAGCTTTCCATAGGTCTCCCTGCCTCCTCTAACGACAATAAAACCCTTGTCGTTAACCACCCCTCACCATCAGTCTCAGACAACTTAAAACAGCAACGACGTCTTGACGAAGAGGATAATCTTGGAGGTGGTAATAAAGAAGTGTGCTTGTGTTGCAGTTTAGGGTTTAAGAACGTCGTCGTCGTTGGTGGTGCTGGTAATAATCAAGCATGTAGGTGCAAAGCCATGATGAGGAATACTTGTTCAGTTATTACTCCTGGACCTACCTCTGCTACTGCTGCATCAAACTTTGAAGTTTACAGATTCCTCACTCCTTTGAATTCTTAAGCACTTGTAGTCTCATTAATAGTACAATTAATTACTTCCCAACGCTAATTACCGCTCACTGTAATGTTATAGTAGTTATGTTTTGTTAGAAACAGTTATATATATAAAGGAAGTAGCCCTACCATGCACTGATCTCTCTTCTCCCTTCCTAGCTTAGCTGTGATACATGTGACTAGTATTTCAATTCACTTTTGTTCTTCTGGCTTTAAAGTTCATGGGTTAATTAGATTTTGTCCATATTTATTTGATTTCTTTTTTCCCTCTCATTTTTCCAATATATACTACATTTTTATGAGAATATATATAATACCATTCTCTCCATGATATCCTCTTTTCTACCTATATATCCTAAGTCTTTAATATACTCTCCTATTCTTATTTTAACATGTTTTCGCTAAAGCATTAATTTTTTGTACCCAATATCCAAGCTAAAACTACAAAACTTCTAAACTAATTAGCCAAACTCCCATGACTAATGACTTTTATATTAAGAATGATTCTGATATTTAACGAAAAAACAACTGATGTTAATGAACTTCATTGATTTATATAAGGTTATATTAGGCGCTTTAATAAGAAATAAATGAAACATTTTCCTCTTTTTTTCCCAAAAATGGAACACTTCGTTCAGTATACGAATATGTATTCATAGTATGGTTTGCAAAAATGTGAACTTTTTTGTAATGCAGAAACCTAACCATTATTTCTTGTCAGAGGAAGAAGACAAGTGAAAAATGAAAGGAACAGAAGACTAGATAATAATATAATATGGTACGATGGTGAATGACCTTTCACCATTTAAAATCAGCATCTGTCCACCAACTCTCTACTGTTTCTTGTTGTTATTGCAAAGTTACTTGCCAACATATTTTGAAATTATACCAATCATTCTCTCACAGCAAGAGGAAAGTAAATCAATCATTAATTCTTTAGTTTTTGTGTGTGTTCTTTTACTATACATTATTATATAATATTATATTCAAATATAAGTGTTTTCTACCTTCAAAGATGTATATATTGTTATTGAACACTTATATGTATGATTATTGACATGGCATTACATTTTGAAAAGGTTCCCCAGTATTGACTAATTTTCTGTTTCATTTTTCCAAGGGGACTAAACTCTTTTTCCTTCACTGTTCAATGATCAAACATTAGATTACTACCTCTTATATTTAATTAAAATAAGAGGTATATAACTAACTTATAGCTATTAAGAAATTAGTTAAATTAATTATCTATAATAAATATGTATTGATTTATTTAAAATACTTTTTTTAACTATGTGCATATTGTAAGCATCATTGATTGAAACCCCTTAATATATGTAATAGATATGGATGTTTTGTGACGACAATTATAAATTCAAAAGATAATAAGATGGATTAATATCATATATTTTTTTTTATTTTGGTAAACCTCTAATATAACTCTCACATTATGGTCGGAAGCAATATTCAGTGCAGGCATAGACAAACATCAGCAAAGTTAATCTATATATGTTCGAGAATATTAAATGTTATGGAGAGGGATATGTAGCCTAGTTGCTAGCTAGTTCATTCCCATTTTTACAATAATAGGAAATAATATTTCGCTATGCTGTAATTTGATATTTGTATATATAACAGAAATGTATATTTAGCCAATGTATATATAGAATGTAAAGGAACATTCTTAATCAGAGTAAGGAATTCAAAATTGGGAGAGGTCAACGGCTAATTAACTAAATATAGAAAACGACAGAGAGATTACTTGAATAAGAAAAAAAAAATCAAAGTGTGAAGAGAGGGGAAAAACCAGAAAGAGACCCAACAGAAACCAAAAAAAAAGGTCACGAGACATACATATAAGAGAAGAAGAAGAAGCGTATGGGGTTTGATGTTTTCTTATCGTCACCATCTAGAAGGAAAAGGATGGATTCATAATATTAATATCTCATCAATTTGATCATTCGTCTAATCACAACTATATCTGTTAATTAATGGTCTAAAAATTTTGAAAAGTATTCATGAATTTAGAGAAGATTCGTTAGTTAATTAATTAGAAAGGGCAAAAGTATAATACTCCTATGCACGACTATATATTTAACGGATTTGAATAGATTAAACAATGGCGATTAATTAATTAACGATAACAAATGTGACATGATCTTCTTGAAATGCACATGCACAACATTATATTATATATCAATTTATAAGTTAAATATATTAATTTAAAAATATTATGGATAGTAGAAATAAAATAAATTGAATCTTATATTCAAAATAAAAAATAACCCTCCAATTAGCTCCTATAGTCAAGCTTAGAAGAGTGGCTTTAAAAAAAAGGGTGCTACCTCCTTGGTTAAATATAAAACCTCATTTTGAACTACAAATAAAGTGCGTGTTTAGGAATCTGTTGGGAGAAATAGTTTACAAATCCTTATAAGAGTTAACAAATTCTGAAATACTTTTTACAGATTTAAAGATATTTTTTATTTTGATTTGCGTGTACTATTGGAGAAGGATTTATCAAACATGCACGAAATTATATACGGAGGGAGGGTAATGTCTTCCTACTAAACACTATTTTACATTAAGGATGAGAGGGAATATAAGAATATAATAAGCAAGAACCATGAATTAGGAAATGAGAGAGAGAGAGAGAGCTCTTTTTAAAGGGATTTAATGGCAGAGAGGTGACAAGTTGTTAGGAACCAGTGGATCAGAATTTTGTGGAAAAGAGTAAAGATGAAAAAAGGGAAGAGAAAGTAAACGGATCAACAGAATAATACTTAATTAAATATTAAACAAAATTAAAATCAGAGGTTTGGTTGGGGCGGAGAAGTGGGGCCCACTTTGCCATCCCTAACGTAAGGATGAGAATAGGAAGAGCATAGAGTGAGTTAATGAAATATCAACAAAGCGATAATCTATTCATTCGGTTGGGGTTGGTAGATATGAGCCCCTGACGTCACTACCCACCACCTAATCTTTTTCTCCTCCTTTATCTCTCTGTTTTTTTTTTCCAACTCAAATTTAAATTATATTTTCTACTGAAAACTTATTGCCTAAAAATATCTGAAATTTGGTTAATTCTCTGGGTTTTTTTTCCAATGAATGTAATTCTTTTATAATTATGAGTTGAATGTAGATTGTAATATTAATGTGTTTGTTTGAGAACTTCGTTCCCCCAAATAGTACACGCAAGCAGAGAAAAAATCATCTTAAAATCCATAAAAATTATTTCGAAACTCATAAAAATCATCTTGACATCCGCAAAATCATTTAGAAATCCGTAAACTCTTTCTCCCAACGAAATTTCCAAACACACACATTGTACACAGTTGAAGAAGAGTTACATCCATTTTAAAAGTGGATACATTTGAGAATAGTTTCATGGGTTTTTAAACAATTTTTTTGTGAAGGTATCTATAATATTCATTTTCATTCCACTTAAACTCATGTCATCATATCATATTAAAGCTCTGTTGTACTTAATAAAAAAGAATTGAGTTCCTTCATCTTAAGTCTTAAGCTAATCATAGTTGATATTGTTTGTGTTAGTCATTACGCCTACTAACATAAGGTTTGTCTTTCTGATTTCTTTTGAAAAAAGCTCAAGATAGAAATTTGTGAATAAAATACACAGGTTCCGTTTGGCTGAGTTTACGGGGTGTTTGAACTCATATTCAACAATATTTTTCGTAAAATAAGATAATCTCTTTCATAGATTTACCTTGACATACATAAAAGTACTTATCTAACGAGTTCCCAAATGGATTCATAAATCACGTGGATGATATATAGATTCTAGAAGGAGTAGGTAATATGTATGGTGGAAAGAGGCAAGTGATGAAAATGAGGGCATTTAGTACAGGTAATATATATATATATATATTATAGCCTTGAGGACTCACAGCTTGCTGGTTTGTGCGCAATGCCCCAAACCGTAAATGGTTCGTTTGAAAAAGCGGTGTAGAAATGTTTTTACTATTTACAAAGTAAATATGTGAAGTAAACTATTTCGTTTTGTGAAAAAACACTGTTGAACGTGCTTTTAGAATATTGAAAATCTTTCCCAAACACCCAAAAAATGTGAGTTCGAATGGGCAGAAGCAAGAGACCAGAAAAAAAATATATATTATATATATATATATATATTTGTGGAGTGTGGAAGGAAGGTTATTATTTACTTGCTTCCCTACCTAATTCCTCTCATCTTTCACTCTCACTGTCTCCCTTCATTTCTCTCTCTACCATTATTGCTGCACGTTGCTCCTCTCACTCCATGTTTCGTATAACAGTTCAATAATTAATTTATAAATATTAGAAATTAATTAAATTAATTGTTGGCAAGGCTAGTTTGGCATGAAGTCAAGAAAAGTTAAATGCAGGTTTAACAGTGTTTTTTTGTAAAAGTTAAATTTAAGTTTAACATTGTTTTTTTCAAACGGATACATTATATACCTCCACCCTCGTCTTCGTACGTTAATCTGTCTCTCTGAAACTAACAATTAATCTCTCTCTCTCTCTCTCTCAACATTGTTCTTCACCAAGCCCTAAAGTCAATGACTCTGAACCACTATTTCCAACACTATACCTAAATTATTCCTTCCTCCCTATCTCTTTCCATTTCATGCCTTTCTTCCCTTTCAAGATTCCTATCACTTTGAAACCCACAAAAAGAATAATTTGCTTCAAGTATAATCTGTTTATATCTAAATATCTAATTTACAGATACTAATAAAACCGGTTGATACCTAATAGTCTTAATTAAGTCTACCGTAAAATTTAAGCAATTTCTAATATTATATATACATGGATCTGTTTGGTAACGCGGTGGAGAAGTACTTATAGGTACTTTCACACAAGTTTAGACAAATATGTGGAGGAGATTGTCTCGTTTTACGGAAAAATACTGTTAAACGTGGCTATATTAAACTTAAAACATCATGCTCATTTTTACTCCTCTCTACACTGATGCCTTTATCAAACATGGGTATATATGGTACCCAAAAAAAAAAAAAGAATATGCCCTTTATGTAAATGAGATTGGAGGGAGTATATCAAAATTGTAAATATGAATATGATTTGTTTAGTAGACTAGGGTTTCAGTTGGAACTTTCTTGTCTAGTCGAATCACACCAATGGGAATATAATATTAGCTTAAATTGTGTAAAAAAAGAAAAATAAATTTTTCACATATCAAAATTCGTTCAATTGGCTTCACAATTGTATTTTTTTTATGTTATAGCTCGCGCCTTTTAGTTTAATGTATTCTTGAATTTATTAACGACAATTTAATTATGATATGCTGATGATCCTAATTAACTTTATTTATCATTTTAAGTATTATTGGTATCAATTCAATATTCTATTTCTGCAATGAAGCGATGCAAAATTAATGGGAAAATTTATTCTGAGGTCCTAAATAAAAAATTTATTTACGAAAAGGTCCCATGGATGAAAATATTTATTCCGAGGTCTCAAGCGCTGGTGTTGATAACATGATGTCCTTATATTGATAACAGGATGCCCTGGTGTTGACAACACCATGTGCAATGGTAATGACAACACCATGTGTTAATAATGATAACACCATGCGCTGATCTTGACAACATGAGGTCTTACCTTGAGACGTCAGAATAAATATTTTCATCCATAGAACGTTTTGGTAAATAAATTGCTTATTTGGGGTCTCAAACTAAATTTCCCAAATTAATGAGATCATTTATATTTGGTTTTGGTTTTCATGTAACATCATATATCAACACTAATTTTTAAACACTCTTATAAATAAGTGTTAGGTGGTGGTGCATATAAGTCATGCACCATTATTAAGGTTAATTATTTCTGTAATTAATTAGAAACACATTCAAGAAAAATTAAAAGACGTACGTATGTGTGGGTTTAATTTATAGAGATATGCATAAGTTTTCAATTTTTATATCTATCTTCAACCCTTTTTGTTTTCTATTTATTATCCAGAGAATTAAAATTTACAAGCGACTACATAACGTAAATCAACAAATGAATTCGAATTCAAAGTAATATATGTAAATTGGTCAGTCTTATATATCTTGGCAGAAATTTTGAATATACAAATAGCTAGCCATCTAATAAAATGTAATATATTTATTTCCATCATCATTTGTTTTTTGTGCTTGCCTTGTAAACAAGTAAAGGATGGTAGTCCGTCCCATGTCCCTCTGCTAGGGTTTGCATCTCGCGGCGTCGAGTTGGTGCGTGATGGCGGTCGGGAGGTCGGCTTGTGCTCTATAGTCATCGCTGGTGGTGGTTTCTCTTCCCTCTGTTGGGGTTTTTTTCCCTCTTTGTTAGGGGTGTTGCTTGCAGTGGCGAGGTTTGTGCGAGGTGGCGGTGGAGATGCTGTTCTTTCCGTATCCTTGAGGGGATCTTCGATTTGCCTCTTTGTCGAGCTCTTGACTTGGTTCCAGGAGTGTTTGGCGGGTTGTAACTCTATGGG
>JANTPZ010012664.1:0-11236 GCA_025593235.1 Vachellia pachyceras | reverse complement strand
AAACTTTAATTCACCTTGTTATAAAAAACTAACCCCATTTACTAGATACAACCTATTTTTTTTATATAGAAAGGCCAAATGACATTAATAATAAAGGGGAAAATACATCATAAAAGGCTGTCAAAGGTAATAAAAGATAAATTAACAAATACATATAAAGAAGGACCGGCTACTATTACATCTAAAGACCCGACCCCCTGGATCCTTTTATTCCAATGCTATCCATCTCACTTACTTCCTGTTCCTGGCCACCTTTGTATGTCGGTATGTCCATTTCTGCTTAAATGGGCCACATGGAAAACTCATGATCCATACCCATGTTACCGGGCTTTAGTCCACTATTGACCAAGTTCTTCTTTTTTTGTTTTTTCTGTTGGTAATGACCAGGTTTTTCTACTTGCATAGCATTGGCATTTGGCACGTCAATGTTAACGAGGCTCGTTGTTAAATTTATGGCAGGACAACAATGGATTACCTCCCTCACAGATTCGGATTTCCACAGAAAGAGTTACATACGTTTAATGCTCAATACTTTCTTGTCTTCAATAAGGTGGTATATGCCCTTGTTGTAAAAAAAAACGAGTAAAACCACTAGCTTCAGTTATCACTTTGCAGAGAATTTTATCGTCTAACTGTCTTTCTTCTCGCTCGACCTGCAGATAATGATATAGGCGGGATCAGATGTTTGCATGTGGTTCATCCAGTGAACTACTCGTAGCTAACTGTGATGGAATTTACATGATCTGCATGTCATTAAAAAAGATACATGTTAATATATATATATATGATTAATGATCTGTAGGACTCCATGTGATACTCGAAAATCACCGTCTATTCAACGTACTAAACACTTGGAAGCGACATCAAAGGAGCAATTAATTAGGTAGTGTAGGTAGATTATACTATTACTGGTCCTCTGTGTAGAGGTGGTGATAATTTTAGCAAAACGGGGGGTGTCATGTGAAAGGTGGATCTTGGGATCACCCAAATCTCTTGGCGCTTACAATATGTTTAAATGAGAGCATTGATGGATCAGCCGTTGAGAACTGCAACTTGATCGTATATATAAATGGCGATTGCATTAATTCAATAAAACCTCGCATTAATGCCCACTTTAATTTATGTGATTTCAATTATTACGGTCTCGATCAAACCAAAACAAAATACTCAGAGATGAACTATGGATGGATGGTTATGGCGTGTTTGATAGTATACCTGATACTTGGTGAGTTTGGTCTACACTTAAAAATAGATCCGTTAATGGCGTGGGACTGCTTTACTCACAACTGCCAATATACTAGTATTATAATTTATGGCCTTGGATCTGCTTGATTATTATCATTATTATTTTAAACAATACCTCTGCGTAAATGCTGCATAATTAATTGATTTAGTTTTGAATGTGAAGCCAGCCACCAAATAGCCGAATCTCATTAAGATTATCATTAAGTAAGGTGACGTGCACGTAGATGATTTTACAGTTTGTGTTGCTCTCTTGAAATAATGAAATTCCCCTCCGTGGCACCTCACACTTCAATTCTCCATCCACCAACTCAGGGCAGCCCAGTACTGAATGTGAGACTCTCATTAGATATTATAGTGTTTGAGAAAGAATAGTGCGCCGTTTGGTACATTGGAAGAGTTTTCATGGAATTAGAAGTAGAAGTGAAAGTGTAAACAGAAATGGAGTTAAAAGTTTGTTTAGTATGTTCATGGAACTATGATATAATTTTTAATCAATATGTCTATTTACAATATGAAAAGACCTGTATGCGTATGCCTTTGGCAAAAAAAAAATCCCACCCACGATCCCAAACAATTGCACTGCCATCAGCCACCACAAGCATCGAATACAATCTTCCATTTTGCCCCAAATGCCAGCTACTAACAGTTCTGTGCCTAGGTTCGATTACCAACGAAGAAGAGGAAAAAAGGAGGACGATGAGTAGAAGAACGATGAAGATGGATGAGCTTGAAGAAGAAGGAATGAGTTCACAACTCATAGAAGTCGATGGGATCACGACTCGAAGAAAGAATGAGTCATTGCCATTGTGATTAAGAATTTGTGGTGAATCAATTCTTTTATTTTAAAATATCTTGCTTACAGTATATTTATTAGATGGAAATTTATAGTATGAATTATAGATATAGATAAAATTTAAAGTAAGTTTTAGACTTTTGTTAGCAATTCTAATTAAGAGTCCAAGAGTACTCCTGCGTGCTTTTGAAAACCACATTAGCTTCACTTTAACCTTTCCTTCTGAAGCAACAAATCTACATTATCATTAGCATTTGGTGCATATATATGTCATTAATGGACCTTTCATCTTCAATTCCTTCGTGCTCTGCCAATTCATCATCCAAATAAAGCAGAAAGATCTGTTCCTACGCAACGGAAGCTTCCTGTTGTTCCTCTTTCTTCCCAAAGATACGGGTGACATTTCCATCGATTTTGTTGTATGGGGAATGAATGAATATGATCTGTGTTTGCAGTATGAAGGTTGGACTGAGCATTAATGCGTTACATCAAGTTTGTGATATTTTAGAAATGTCCAAAAGATAATATCATCACTTAACGAAGAGAATTTAATTTCCTGGAGGTTGATGGATCCGGAAAAGCTGGGTCAACCACTTATATAATAATGCTAGTAACAGCACCAAATCAAGGAAAATTGCTAAGCCTTTGGATGCGTCCAGAAATTAAATTCTTCTCCAACCGTCTCTATCTCTCTCACGCACACGTTAAATATCAGTATTGGTCAAGTATTCCTCTGCAATCATGCAATTATGATTTCAGATGGAAAAATCCAAGAGAATTTGCTTCCATAGCAGTCCATATTGTATGTATCCCACCGGATCCTAAATATAAAATCTCATTTGTAATGCAAATTATATTGTCATACTGTAAAATGATTGTTTATATTTAGAATACGTGGAATGGAGGTAATAGTTACATTCTTAATGTTTTTATTATTTAGTACTCCTATCTCAGTTGGAGGATAATTTCTAGTGAGTAGTACACTCCACATGAGAATTAAAGACACTCACGTATACAACGACATTTCTTAAATGCAAAAGTACCAATTCACTGCTACTATACTCATTTGATTTAGACCACCTCGTCCATCTTCAAAGTACGTTGTCATTGCAACTTCATATAAAAAAACTGTACCCTTTGGCATTATTGCCTCTTACCACCAGCCTTTTTCTTGTTCTGGTGCAAGTATGTCAAGACATTTTATTGTTTCTGCCCATGTTTTGAAAAATTAGTCTTTGCCTTTCTCTCGCTCGTAACTCCGTGAAGCTCGAAAGAGAAGCTTCTCGAAAGCAGAGTGGTATTTGGGTTGCACTGTTTTATTTTTCACTTGCTTGTGTTAAACCTTTGACCCATAATTTTCTAGAAAATCGGGAGCAGCAGTGGCTGTATTGTGTTGCCTTGAAAGCCCCATGTTCTCATCAATGAATTGGCCGATACACTATTATGTATGGTAAGACCTGAAATGTAAAACAGAGAAGCATAAGAGAGAAGGGGAGAAAAGAGCAGAAAAGGGAGATCAAAGATAACAGAAAGATGATAGAGAGAGGGAAATATATTACTTAACATGCGTATTCTCGTGTCTCATTCGGTTAGATAGATCCCTCCTCTCAAGTGGAACGCTCATGCAATAACAAACTATAAATCAAATTACTGATGATATTGTATCAATACTCCCCCTTTAAAATCATCCTTGCCCTCAAGGATGCGCAGGAGCTTTAAATTGTGGAAAGCATTTGGCAATATCCACACAGGATTCCCACATGGCTTTTTATGGTAATCCATTTTTCAGTGAATAAGTACTTGAGTCAGAGGTTTGTGTTGACGTTGTGCCATTCTCCGGTCTAACACAACAAAGGGTTCCTTAGCACCATTCAAATTTGTATTATCATCTAGTAAAGGAACCAGGGGAGTAGTTGGGTTTGGACACAGTTTCATCAATGACACATGAAAGGTGGGATGAATTCGAGTGCTTGGTGGGAGGTTCAAAGTATATGCCATCTCACTAACCCTTGCTATAACTTTAAATGGGCTAAAATATCGAGGAGAAAGCTTCTCTAAAACACTATGAGCCACTGATACCTGACGGTAAGAGTGCAGCTTAAGGAAAACAAAATCACTTACTTCAAAATAGCGTTTAGACCTGTGTTGGTTGCCTATACATAACCTCAAAAGAAGTCAACTTAGTTGAAGAGTGAGTGGTAGTGTTGTACCACCCTTCGGTTATCGGAAGCCATTGAGCCCAATTGTGTGGACGTTGCCAGGAAAAACAACACAAATAACGCTCCAAACTTCGATTGAGGACCTCACTTTGGCCATCGCTCCGAGGGTGGTAAGTTGTGGAAAGGCGTTGCTCTACTCTCAGTCGGAGAAGGAATTCTCGCCATAATTGACTAGTGAATATGGGGGCTCCATCATTTATTATATTTGTCGGTGCCTCGTGTAATTTGTAAATATTATCTATAAATACCTGTGCTAACTCAACTGCTGGGAATGAGTGAGATAGAGCTATAAAGTGGGCATATTTACTAAGCTAATCAACCACCACCCATATGGTGTCCTTCCCCACTTTGGTAACTTTTCAATGAAATCCATGGCAATACTTTGCCAACTCGTTTAGGTATGGGCAGAGATTGCAGCAGACCTGGATAAGCCAAAGTTTCATACTTGCAACGGAGAATGTAGAGCAATGCTGAATGAAAGTTTTAACCCTCTGCAACATGTTTTTCCAATAAAACATCACCTTAATACGCTAGCGTGGCTTTTACTCACAAGTGTCCTCCTTTAGGTTATGACTGGAGTCGTTGAATGATTAATTTATGTAACCCAACATAGAATGGTCCAATGACAATTCGATGCTTCCTAAGAAGAAACCAATTTGGCCATAAGTACTTGGGATGTGATAGATTTGGTTTAGAAGGAGTAAGAAGCAGACCTTTCGAAAAAATCTAAGTCATCTTACAGGAAGACGTAGTAATATGTTGCAGAGATTCTAGATTGCCTCTTGAAGATGGGCTTTCTTGGACGCCTCTAACAGAGTCTGTGGCTGAATCAACTTAACTCCAGCAGCAACTTCTACTTTCAGCCCCCATAAAACAACTCATTCTTTTAGTCTCAGGCAGGTCAAGTTTAGACATAATATTGTCAAAGGGTCGTTGATAATCCGCTAACGTCCTTGTCTGCCTCAAATCTTCCATCGAATCCTCATTTAGAGGCACAAAGTAATTACAAATAGCCTCCACGAACACGCCCCATGGGACTTTCCCGTTCCTTCCTAGTTTAAAATACTGAAACCACCAGTATGCATCGTTGTCGAGGGTAATGCTTGCTACCATAGTTTTCCTTCTTTCAGGGGTTCCATCCAAAGAGAAATACTTTCCACACTTAGCAACCCGCACATCTATATCTAGGGCCAAAAACTAGGAAAATCCAATTTGGTATCTCAAATGGGTGTGTAATAGTCACAATCCCAACGTCGTTCTTCATATGCTGGTGCATCCACTAATAAAATGGACAATTGTCAAACAAAATTCTATAGCTCAGTCAGTTGTCCTCTCACTTCTTGGAACCCTTCCATATGAGTAGACAATGTGGCAAAGTGACGATCCATCTCAGACATTACTTGCTCCTCTACGTCCTTTAGCATGCCTTGAGATCTGGTACTATCTTCAATGGCCAGGAACAATTTGCGCTAATACCACTCGTAAGACTTGAAATGTAAAACAAAGTAGTAGAAGAGAGAAGGGGGAAAAGAGCAGAAAAGGAAAGAGCGGAGGTAACAAAAAGATGATAGAGAGATGGAGATGGAGATCTGATAGTACTCAACATGCGTATTATCATGCCTCATTCGGTTACATATATCCCTAATCTCATGTGGAACGCTCATGCAATAACAAATTATAAAGCAAATTACTGATATAATAACCTCTACTATTTAATATCATATCAATGTATTTATCCAAAATTTTAAACGAGATAGCATAGGTAGGTGATTCTACCTTCTGGAGTTCTGGTCACTCTCGTTAAAGATCCAACTCAGCACTCATTTCAGGTAAAGCCGCTTCATATTTATGAAATTAACCGGAATGATCAGTCATGCGTTAATGCAATTATCCCCCACATTTAATACAATGGGGTAGCAGAAAATAGTCAAAATACTAATGCATGCATCTAGAAGGAACTCTATTTTCTATAGAAGATTAAAAAGGGAGGGAGAGAGAAAATGATTCAAATTCACCATATCAGAATTTGAATCTGAATATTCATTCATGTCAATTTCTGAATCAAGCAATTCTAATAAAAAAAACATTAAGTGATTGTGTCAATGCATGCAAAATGCCTACGTAAAATAAAATAATAAACACCCGTATGAATTTACGAAAATAGAGTAGAGTCAGAAGTGCCTAGTTTGATTTATTTTTGAACCCAAAATAGGGGAGGGGGAATTATAAAATATGGTTAAAGTCATCAATTTATTTGATAATGTTCTCATCAATATACATGCCAGTTTGATGAGCAGGTATAAAAAAGGATAAAAGAAGAAAATGGTGGACGGAATAATGGTAGGGAACCATTACTTTTTGCAAGGTTGGTGGTGCTTGGATTTATGAATGTTGAATGTTCATCTGTATGGTTCAAGCGTAGGTAGATACATAGATAGATATTGTCCTTATTTGTCACCCACGAGATGCAATTGCAGTTGTCTATTTATAGTAAGCCGCAACACATCATTTAAAGCAAGTTCCATGAGCACATGCCACGTTGACCCTGAACTTCCTCGTATGTAAAAGAATCTGCCTAAGCACTTCGTCTCTCTCACATTTTATAATTCTTTCACCTCTGTTTTTTATCATCAGTGAGTACTTGTAAAGTCTGCAACTTGCTTTTTAGGTGAGGGAGATAAGGTTTAGAATGTTAAAAAGACAACTTAATGGTATAGAAACATCCTTATAAGAATGAGTAAATGGATTCAAGGCCTCATATTATAATTTAGCTCAAACTTCAATATTCTATTTCTGCAGCATAATGTTGTGGCTGTCACTATTGGATTCATGGTAGAGAAGCACACCAATGTTTTTGAGAAAGAATCCATATAATGGTCCCCACAATAGAACAAAAACGAGGAGTCATGCAATGTCTGTTGGACAGTGGACAAATCCCTACTGATCAGAACAATCAAATGAGAAAGTGAGGAATCCCTTCACTCCCATGAGGACCATCCCTTTGGAGAATCAGAGGAAAGGGTACCTCCTGCTATATATCTGCTGCAAAAAAAAAAAATCTGATGAAAGCCATGTCTGTCTTTTCACATCCGTTAGTAGCATGTAGTTGCAGTTTACTGGAAACATTCATCATGTAGAAAGAAAATGGACATGCCGTTTAGTTTATTCTTGCTTTTCATACAGTTGAGTGATTTTAACATTTACTAAAAGAAATGAAGGTTATTGATGATCATTAAATTTTGTTGGGTGGGGTTGGGATTTTTAAATAAGGGTTTTAGGTTATCGCGTGGGATGGATTGGTGTGAGGAGTCTTTAAGCACCGACTGCACCCAAGCAATGAATGAAGAAAAGCCATTTCCCTGCACTTCGTAATTACAATATTTACTCCAAATTTCCCCTTCCTGCATACTTCTTGGGATTTTTCCAACAATTACTTCCTTTCCTGCCTTCAATTTACACTTCTTCAACCCAATACTCCTCCAATTCAATTCACTTCAATTTAATTCCATCTCTCTCTCTCTCTCTCTACGCCATTCCCTGATCCCTCCACCTTTCTCCCACAATTTATTTAAGCTTTAATTCACCTCCCTCCATTCCCTTTATATAAAATGGCCTCCAATGTTCATATCATCCCCACAAAACACATCAGGTATTTGTGTTGCCGGAGCTTGATACTATTCTCCAAGCTTTTCCATTCTCCACCCCGCAACACTAGGTGCCCACCTATTCAATTTCGGAATTGCATGTTTTGCTTGGTGTGGTTGGATTGGGTGTTGCGTTTTACGATCTGACATTTCCCTGTTTTTTCTTTTCTTTTCATATTTCCTTGAAGCAGGTAACGCACAAACCATGAGTCGCAGAAACGGAGGGGGTCCAAAGCTTGACTTGAAGCTGAACCTGTCCCCACCGAGGCCTGACCGGAGACCGGATTCGCCGATCCGATCGGCTACTGCGTCGCCGTCGTCCCCGCCGATCTCCTGCGTGTCGTCGGAGCTGAACCAAGAGGAGAACGGTCAAATATACTCCAACAGTCCCGAAGTGTCGTCCATGGTGTTAGTGGGATGTCCACGCTGTCTCATGTACGTGATGCTGTGTGAGGATGATCCAAAGTGCCCCAAGTGCAAAAGCACCGTTTTGCTTGATTTCCTCCATGACACCAACAACCCCACCGCAAGGAGGAACTAGAATGGCATTCCCCTGTTTCCCTTCATGCAATTTATCTTGTGCTACTAGGACTAAGTATTAGCCTTTTTAATCCTAGGAATCTCTCTCTCTCTCTCTCTCTCTCTCTGTTTCCTTTTCTCTTCTGCTCCTCTAGTCCTCTATAATCTTTTTCCCTATCTAGAGTAGTGCTATGTGCGCTGCACTTTTACTATCTTTCTACCATCCCAAGTGGTGTCAAACGGGGGGTTAGAGAAAGTGGAGCGTGAATAGCATTATTCGAAATTTCTAATCTAATCATATATATATATAAACAGAGAAGTTGGGGGGATTTCTCGGTATGCTAATTCCGGATATCTATGTGACTGTTTTCTGGGTTCTCAACTTTTCTTCTTTGTTAGCTGCAGCAATGTAATTAGGGCTTCAATGACTAATGGTTTCTCTTGATTATCTGAATTTTATTTGTGCTTTTGCTTTTAACCAAGCCTGCAAAGTATAACCACCATAAAACTTAAAAATGGCAGTGCCCAAATAGTTATACCGTTTAACACCGTGTTGTTACTGCTAAATCCTCTCCGGTACTGACATTTAAGGTTCAAGCTGCTAAAATGGCTTTTAAGGTTCAAGCACAGGTGGGCCGAGCCATTCCTTCCACATGATTAATACGAGGCGTTCTTTGGTACGCGTTGTTCATGAATCGTTCTTGTGAACCACCACCACCAATATTCATCAACAGTATTTAAATATTATACACTTAGCAGTCGAATAGCATTAATTAATTTATAAGCATTTTGGAGGTGTATGCATTCATGGGTTGCGTCAGTACAAACTAGCAGTGAAGTCAACAATGGGCTCCTTTTAGAAAATCAGTAGAAAAGTATTTTTACGTAAACCGTGATAAATATGTGAAGGAGATTATCTCGTTTTACAGAAAAACACTGTTAAACATGCTTTTGAGTTTTTGAGAAGTTTTCCCAAACATAGTCAATAAGTCGTTTCAACCTCAGCATGTCAGCGTTCACTCTATTCCAGAGCCCACCGTAGTTTAGGTCTAAACTCTACGGCAGGAAATCTGATTTGACGCCCTAGGCTACGTCTACAGTGGGTTGAAAAAACATGTTTAGAACGATTTTTCTTATTCAATTGCTTAACTTAATAAACCACACTTTAACGTAAGCTCTCGGCAAAAAAAAAAAAAATTTAACGTAAACTGCTATTTAACCCAATAAATAACATTTTGACAATTAACCATGGATATAAAAACTTTTAATTTATAAAATAAGTTAACTAGCAAGATCTAACAACATTAACGAAAGTTACAACAAAATCCCTTTCATATACTTATCTTATAAACCGTGAATCATATTAAGAAAGTAGTTTTTACCATTAGTACAAACAGATATTGTGATTGAGTCAAGATTCTAACCCTGGAGAGGTAAAAAGTTGAGTTTCTCCAAGGTTGCACCCTAAGAAGTCGACACGGTGTGTGGGTGTAAAGAGGAGAAACGAGAGTTACTTGCCATTAATGGATAGATGGAATATCTAGAACAATACAAGCAACCGTATTTTCTTGGAACTGAGTGGAAACAAGAATGCGCAAAATGGAGGATGAAAGTTTTGCGGTGATGAAGTATAAGGTAGGTTAGTTTGGATGGGAAGGGTGAGTTTAGTTAGGGTAGTTCTTTTTTTTTTTTGGAACTGAGTTGGGGTAGTTCCGAGCATTGAAAAGAAAGGAGGGCATTGTATAAAGAACATTAAAAACTAAATAAATGCAAAGAGTAATGGAGACAGTTGAGAATAATGAATAGGGCATTACTTCAGATGATAAATGCCCTGCCCTTTTTCCCTTTTCTCCTCTTTGCCCATATTCTCTGTTTTTGCTCCCTCCTTCCCTTCATTTACCTAAAATGCTCACTTGGGCGCACTCCTTCCCTCCATTTTGTGCTCCCTATTACTGCCTCTCTTCCTTCTTATAACTCATCAAATATGTATTTATTAATTACACTGTTTTTAAGATTACCCCAAAGTTTCATATAATTTTTTACCATACTTCATTGGGATGGAATTCATAATTGGCGGATTCAACAATATGTACATAATGACGATAATTGCCAGACTAATACAACCAGCTCTACTAATGTTAGCTGTAGTGCAGTTAGGAAATTAAAGCTCCACTCCCTCCTTTTTTTTGAGCAACCAAAAATATGAACATAACAGAAGTAAACACACATTTCTGCCATTGTCATATATGCCATAGTTTTTTAAAGATACTGATTGTGAAGACTACTAGTATGTATCGCCATACGGATTCCGTTATCATTTGCATAATCACCTATATGGCTACCTCCGCAAAATTCTTGCTAAGCATTTTTTAGGAATGCAAATCTGAATACCATATAGAGCCTAACAAAAGCAAACATAAGATACTGAGATTCCATGCAGACAAGTCCAATAACGGGGCACTATTGGAGACAGGCGGCATTATTGTGAGTTCCCCAGGCTGAACTCTCCCCATCCACTGCTGCTTCTAACATACTTATCAACAATACCAAATTCTTGATTTTGAGCAACTCGCCTAGCATAATTCTCGACTGAAATTGGTCCCTCCTTCAGCCTACGGTAATAAATGATATGCCAAGGCCACAACCGAGCACAGCCAAAGAAGGCATCCAATGGTAAATTTTCTTCATCTTCTTTGGGAAGTTCCAGGCCATAGTGCTTAAAAACCATGCGCATCTCTTCAGAAGATATGGTTTCTGAATGCACAGAAGCAACATTAGCATGAGTTTCTGAAGCTGATTTCCCAACTCCTGGAGGG
>JANTPZ010012647.1:0-12485 GCA_025593235.1 Vachellia pachyceras | reverse complement strand
CTAAATTAATGGGTCAAAATGTCTTTGACTCTTGCATTATCTCTCTTTTATAATTTTATTCAAAGGGGCAGTCAATAATGGTTTGATGTTACAACGTCGGGATCGAATCCATAACCTCCTGTTTAGGAGATACCATATCACTAGACTACAAGAGTTTGGGTACTCTTACATTGTGCTTGTTTGTAAACACTTAACTCTCACCCAAAAGCACGTTGAACATGTTTTTCCGTAAAACTAGACAATCTCCTCCACATATTTACCTCGACTTGCGTAAAAGTACTTCTTTACCGCTTTCTCAAGTAGACTCTATCTATTATGACAGGTCTGGGCACTGTTCATCGTCTTCTTTAATATGAGTATGTATATATCCCCCTGTTTTCTTCTCCAAACAATTCCTCAACTTTAGCTATATAAATTTTACTTAAAACTAGACAAATGGCCGCATGTACCTTTGATTGTATGTAGGCTACAAGCAAAGGCTTTCGTGGTTGGGAATGTAGCTAAAATGGTAGAGCTCTAGCTTTGCATGAGAGTGGTATGGGGTTCAATCGCCTGCATCTGGACTTATCAATGCACCAAACTGTTCAACCCAATGAAGGATATTATTATCAAACTCAATGCAAATGCAAGCTTATTTCGGGCAGGTTTAGATAGAAGGACTTGGTTGTGAATGTCCCTTTCTGTTCGGGAGATTTTTGGGAGTCAACAAAGCAGGGCAACTTTCAACAACATATTAGGGGTGTTTAGCAAAGCTTCTAACATCCCAGAAGTACGTTCAACAGTATTTTTCTGAAAAATGAGATAATCTCCTTCACACATTTACCTCGTAAATGGTAAAAGCACTTCTCCACTATTTTTCCAAAGAGACCAATTAACCTGCAAGTAGATGAGTATGTCCTACAGGATGACAGTAGTGGATGCGGTGGTGTGCTAAAAGATTGGGATAACAACCGGATATGTAGCTTTAGTTTCAAACTTACCAATGTTCCACCAATAATTGCTCAAATGTTATCGATTACTTGTGGACTCAATTTGTGTTTGGAAAGAGGAGACAAGGCCATCATTATTCAAACCAACTGTTTGGAAGCCATCGATTAGCTAGCTAGAGGAAGTGATGCAAATTACCCCATGATTGTTAACTGAGACTGACATATCACTTTTAGACACACTTACCTCGTTGTCTTAAACGGTATTATTGTATGAGTGATGTGATCTTTGAAGGATCAATTTTTTCGTCTTCCAACCTGAGGCTATTCAGTTCGAGACACTATCAAAAATTAAATGTGGGTATATCTTACGACAGAAATTTGAACCTCTACAAAATATAAAGAAATTTGGAAAAGAAATTGAAAAATAGCCATTCTTGCTTAAAAAAATTAGATACCTCGTGCTTATATTTAATACATGACCATGCCTTAAACAGATTGTTGTGCACATGAGTGACGTGACCTTTGAAGGATCAATTTTTTGTTCAGCATGTGTATCTTCCAATTTGAGGTAATCCGGTTCAAAGTATTGTCAAAAACTAAATATGGGCATCTCTTTTAACAAAAAAATTCAAATGTTGATTCACTAGTTGTGAAGAATTAAGCTTCAAAATAGTTTTTAATAATTTAAAAAGTGCATAAATAGTTGTAATCTTTAAATTCATTTTTTACTTTTTTTTTAAATAATTTCATTATATTCCATCGGGCGTCAAGTCCAGCTCCTAAATATTTTCTAATAGCCGGCCAAATTGAAATACAAACGGAGGGGAAAGAGAATGAAATTCTTAATTTCATTCTTTGATTCTGTAGCCATTCACATTTCCTTTTGATTTTCTTTCCCCACAGCTAGACAGTGTTCAGATGAAGGCTTCAAGTCCAATGGCGATCAATAAACAAATTTTGAAAAAGAGAAACTAACAAAGATAATGAATGAATTACTACAAACGCCTTTGCCCCCCAAAAAAGAAAGAAATAGCTGTTGCTAACTTCATGGCGAACCTTCACAATCTACGCAGCTTCATCATATTCTGAATCTGGTCGTGGAAAAGACGGCAAAACATCAAAGTCTCTGAGCACTATATACATGCTATGCCAACTAAACAATCCATTCTCTGAAACTTGACCAAAATATCCCCTTAGTGGTCAGACAACTCACGGCAGTTCATATGATATAAGCTTGAACTGCTTTGAACAAATTAATTACTATGTAAAATTGAAGGAATTACTTATTGACAGGTCTCATCATAACAACATTCCAAACAGCGGCCAAATTGCAATGCACAGTAATGCTTCTTGAAGGATTCAAGTGTTTACTGAAGGGCATTACTATCCAAAGAAGCCAAGTTCAGAGAGAAAGTCGAGATTGTCTCAAACCACCCAAGTTACCCCTTTTACGTGTATTAATGGAAGATTTGTTGTGACAATTCATAAGATGATAATCCACAAAAAAGACTGATTGTGATCCTATGTCTAGTTTGGTGCACCCCAAAGAAAACCTAAATCTTCTACACAAGACTTTTAATGCATCTATGTCCTCTAATTCTAAATTACTAATCATATGATATCCAAAGTATACAGGGTTAGATTAATTACCAGAGCAACAAAAAAATGTCATTCAGCCTTCGGTGAAACATACTCCTGCTCAATTATTTTTTCACAAACGGTTTCTGGCAAACAAGTAGCCGCTGGTCACTGCCGTTTTGAAGGTCAATTACCCTTGCTTCCCAACGTACTTGCGTTGCGAATCTCCGGGCCATCTCTATAGCTCCCATTTTATCAGAAAGAATTACCCATCCCTGCCGATCAATAATACCAACATTAGAGGAGTTCAGGCGTTCTACGGGTCTCCCCCTCCCCTAATTGCTCTGCTTAACCAGGACATTCTAACATGCTAAAATACTGACAGCTGCTACCATTCAAACAGAATATCGAACAAGAACTATCTTGACATGGCACTGTGGCATTACAAGAACAAGTGAGTACAAGTCAGCAAAATCAAGGGGGTTGAGGAGAAAATTTCTGTGGATCATGCTTTCTGGAGGATTTGAGAAGATATGGAAATGCAAGAGAGATGAAAGGGCTAAATTAGTTTTCTTCTTTTCAAATGGAAGATATTCTTTGGCATAATACAGAGTTCAAATATTATGGAAACAATTTTCTAGGAAAGCAATCATGACCATGAGAGCAGGGACATAGTTACCTCTGGACGAAGTATTCTATCCATCTCCAAAAACAAGTCAACCATGCTGCATCTTTCTGAAGCGAGATGTGATAGAAGTCCTTTAGAATGAAGCAAGTCATATGTCCGGGGATAGGTGGGAAAGGGTTCACACCTGAAAATCAATAGCAAGGTCAAGCATTTAGTTATCCAGAAGCCTGGAAGTCTAACTTTATCATTTAAGGAGATTCACAGGTGTGAACACCAAAGAGGAGAATTTAAAGATGAAGTGGATTTTTTGCAAACAAGATTCCGCAATGAACCAAGACAAGTAAGTAGTTTCGGGAAAATACATCAAGTGCATACATGCGTGCTATTCTTCAGATTTGTCTCAAAAGGAAACAAAATTAAGAAAGCTAAGACATCATGAATTATATATACACATACACACTACAGACTAAAGTAACTTCTAGAAAGGAATTGTTTATTCTCAGCTAGCAAAGACAGCTAATGTTGTTCAACGCAAGGGAATGCTTATAAGAGGTAGGTACGTAATATGAATTTTAAAGTTGTAACTGTATAATTACAAAATTTTACCAATCATTGCTTGCATACAACATTTTGTCTAGAGTCTATATCACATTCAACAACTCACCTACACCTAAGAAACCACTTACCAATCATGAATAATGCCAGCATAACCTCTATCAAGTATAAGAGGAAGTGCGTTTGAAGCACTAGCAGGAACCACATTCATAACCCATGCTGATTTTTTTTGCTCCAGAAGGGCTGCGTTAAAACTGCCATACTTAGCATTCATGTCCATCACATTGCGTATCATGTTAAATGGAGGCAATGGGTCTTCATCTCCAGGTCTCTTTGGATGGTCTGAAAAAATTAATGGGGTAAGCAAAGACCAGTAATTCATAAGAGAAGATCTCCAGTATTGTAAATCTTCATAGAAGTCTTCAGGCTGAACTCCTGTATAATAAAGAGAGACATGAGAAAGAAAATCAATACGAATGGGACAGAATATTGGCAGTAGTGAGGAGTTAGGGACAAAACTGTTAAGTAATACTTACCATGAATTTTAAGCTCAGCCGAACTTAGTTCAGATCCGGTGGATCTGTTCTGTATGGGAATCCAGCGCTTGCTAGATGTCCCGCTTATACATGGTACAAGAGGCTGATAATAAGATTGACTATCATCATGCTCTTTACATAGAGGTGTACCATGCTGCTTCCTACAATGAAAGATAGAAGATGTCATTCTCAATCTATAAAAATATGTTAGTAAAATTCACTGAGTGTCCAATGAAGCAGGAAATCAATTGCGGTAGCACAAGTAACAGTTGTTGATATCGATCATCATAAATATACAGTTTATCATTAATGAAGCAAGGAGTTTCACAAAAATCCTTACCGAGATGAGTAACAATCAATATCTGCAGTCTTCTGCCAAATGAAAGTCTCATCTTGCTGAGCTAGCAGGGTCCAACAGAGTTTTTGGGTCAGCTCTTCCATTGGGGTCAACATGGTATTTTTTTTCACCCGTGATGAACTTCCCTGAGGGCTGCTTGACGGTAAGGTTAGGACAAAATATCCCCCAGGTTTAAGAACACGATCAACTTCAAACAGGAACATTCCATCTGCAGATGAAGTCATTTTTAGCGAGTAAAAATGAAAGTATAGTTAAATTATCATATTCACATGATATTAAAGAAGTCGTCGCAGGACAAAAATGATTTATAAAAATGGCATTGAAAAGGGAAGGAAGAACAAAGGAAATAAAAGGCATCAATTCTCAATACAAACATTTCAAGAATCTATAACAACTGGCTAGTCAATTTAAGTAATTTGATCTGCCGAAACAAAGATGTAAATTTGGCAATAGAACATGAATGAACAAAAAATATAGAGACTACATGACAAAAGCTGTCAAAAGCTAATATGATTGCCACGCATGGATGGCTAATTAGGGATATTTTCAGGTCATAGAACGTAAATAAGCAAAATTATGTATAATGACTAGTGGAGAAGTTATGAAGAAAGCAGCTAAAAAGCAATTAATATTTGGAATTACAGAATCCATTATCTGTCTGCATTTTTTTAATCATTCATCTACAACGTACATTTTACATGTTCATCATTCATAAACTTTCTGTACACACCAACCCCAACCGTATTATTTTGAGAGTTAGGGACACCAATAATAATTTGACCTCCAATAGATAAATATCACATATATCTTGAGTAAGACCTTGGTGTGCACAACATCCGTAAAAAAAAAGGTAAATCCTGATCTGTCTTCTTTCTCATGCTACTTTTAGCTACTATAACTTCAATAGAAAACGATGATAGATAATAAACCTTGAATCCAATAGTCAGTATAGAAAAGGCAATGAGGCCAAACTTGCTAATTGACACACAGAAAAGCAGCACAATCTAGAAAAGAATAGGAATAAAAACTTGATATAAAGTACCAAAAGAAATCTTCTATAGCAAACATGATAATTTAAGGCAAATGAATTCAATAATTACCCTTTTCATCCCAAATGATGCCACACTGAGCACAGTGAACCATATCATATGACAAAGACGGATATGGAAGCTGCCTTGAAATAAAATTGCCAATCACTGCAGGAAGGCCTCTCTCAAGGGCCAATTGAACCTGGCTGCCAGTTGCTTCATATGCCGCAATACAAACTGCCATTAATTTTAGTGATGCCAGATGAGCTCCAAAACTACCAAATCCACAGTTGATGTCTAGTACAATGCGTATCTGTCAAAACATCATCGTTATAAAGAAGGTCACATTATGTGGTGATGCAAACGTAATGAACATGGCTCTTGATGAGACTTAAAAAAGAATTATAGTAAGATCATATGAGCAAAACTTACACCAGCTTGGGGAAATTCAGTGTCACTTCCTAAACCTATCATCTCCGCAAGCTGACAAGAGTAATCTTTCACACTATCAAAAATCAACCCATCCTCTGAGTGAAATGCAATTTGATTCTCTTCTAGTAGCATCAACCTACATAATTGAAGAAATTTTAGAAATTCAAAATTTTCATTATGTATTGAAAGCAGAAAAACCTTGTAGAAGGTAAAAGCTGTGGTCTGTCAGTGAACAATCCACTGTAATTGCTGAAACCAAAGGAAGACAATATATCTCACTCTAAGAATTAAAATAAACAAAACAGTACCTTTTGGTCATACTTCCAGAGGAAAGAAATTGGTCTTTGGTTAGCTTCACATTTCCACTCCATATCACATCCCTGCCGGTTGGCCATCTCAAGGGAATCTTATAGTCTTTAGGAGGGCGAACCAAACACCTCTCAGCTTCTCTTGACACTTCACAGTGCCGATCAAACTCCTCATCCTCCTTAAACCCTGCTAATATATTTGCTGAAACATTGTAGCAGGGCACAGAATTTTCCCTTTCTTTGCCACAGAGGTCAAGTTCCTTTTGCCCAGTGATACCCAATGATACAGATTTTAACTCCAAATAATCAACAGCTGCTTGCTCTTTTATCCTTCTGTAGTTTGAATAAATGAGAGATGCCCGAGTGAGAGGTGTTGAATCAATGTTATTTGAAGAAGATGAACCTAAGACTGCAATTAGTGCAAGCAGACTGATGAGGCACAACATTAACCAGCTCAAGGGCGGTCTAGGGCCAGTAATAATAGACAATTTATTAAACCAGGGGCTTCTCATGTCCAAATCGCGGAACTGCTATTGCAAATAAATTCAAGACCACTAAGCTGTAAATTGGGTCAACCTAGATTTCCAACAGCAGCAAAAACGGTCGTCTATCATAACATATAAGTTTCTGTACAATGTGACCGCAAGCATTGAACCAACAGCTCACACTTCTTCACTAGTAACGTGCTTTGTCTTTAGTCACGTGGCCGTACTTTCTCACTCATACAATGAGAAGAACATGAAGAGCAAATTCATCAAACACACATCACGAGAGAAAAGAAACACGCATTTCCAGAAAGATGCCGAATTTTTTACACCAAATTCTGAATCAACAATTTAGAAGCACTGCAAGAACATAAACTAACGGCAAAGCCTAAAGTTTCCGAAGATGTTTGCAAACGTCCACTGCGAAATAATTGAGAAGTGCCAATTCTGGTTGGACCGATCAACGACGAGTAGTTAATCAGATCCCCTGCAACACAAATTCAAAGAGATCCACTTCATTAATACACCATTGATAGCTGAAAGCATTGAGTTGAAAGGATTCCTCTCAAAATTGCAACCATTGATAATTTCTAGGTTCCCTACGATTCCCAAAAACCAAACAGGGAACTTTCCATTAAAAAAACATCAAATCTCAGATATCAAAAGAACCAACCAAGATCCGATGAAAGCCAACACCTCACCAATTGCACGAAAGCAAATGTGATTTTCAACCCGAAAACAAAAGTAAGAAAAACACGGACGAACTGACTTAAATTTAGTGAGAAAAACTGAATCAAATATAGTTGAATTAGGGCTATTGCTCGTACCAGTTGAGGTCGTTAAACAGTGAGAAACCAATTTGGGAAGAGCGCTAATTCCGGTTGTGCCCAAATTTATTTTGGATCCTACCAGCTGGGTTTCATTTTCCATTTATGTACAGATCATTAATCAGATCCATAAATATTTAAATAAAAAAATACAAAAAATGAAGAAAAAGCTCCGCCCTAAAACAAAAAAGCAAAAGAAAAAAATCAAAAGAAAACAACAAAATCTATGAATTGCCGTAAACGAACCAAAGAACAGTTGCTATAAATGATCTCTTTTTCACTTTAACTTTCGGAATTAAAATTGCAAGCAAGTTGAGGATGTTAGGGGAACAGAGCATAAGTCTCGATTTTGCTGCACTGTGATCATGCTGTCAGTGGAATTAACGGCTGTGATTTACCTGTCTTGCGACTAATAAATGAACGGTTCTGAAACAAACACAATGATTATGCATAAATAAGTTAGTTAATTACATAATTAATTAAGCTGTTGCCAAATGTGATGTTCCTCTACGATGAAACAACATTGGAGTAAAATAGACTAATAAATCGTTTTCTTAATTTCAGATCTAAGCCTGCATGAAATACGCAATTTTCCATTTGAATAATACATTTAATTATATTACTCCACTCTTATTCATATAAGGTAATTACTTAAATGGAAATAGATTAATTGTGATTGAGAATCTGTTTAGAGAACAATTTTACGAATTTTGATGTAATTATGTGATAGGAGTTTTATCTCAATATGTGTATAACGTGATTGGGAATCACTTCTCAAATATGATACGTGCTCTGGACCTATGCTTTTTGTTTTGAAGAAATTTAAAACTTGTTTTAAAAGAGTTTGTATGAGGCATGCCTTACAGGGTACTTAATAAATTAAATATTATAGTAAAGATTGGAGAAAATAATGGATCTGTTTGATAACGAGGTAGAGAAGTATTTTTACGCAAGATGAGATAAATATGTGGAGGAGATTATCTCGTTTTACAAAAAAAACACTGTTGAACGTTCTTTTAGACAATAAATAAATTTTTTCAAACAAGTACAATATTTTAAATGATAAACAATTATAATTATAGCACTAAATTATAGTGGTAAATTATACGTTTTATTTTTATATCTTATTAGTAATTCCAATTATTAATATTAACATGATTAGTTTTGTTGACAAAAAAGGGTAACATAACAAATTTAAATTATAAATTCACAATTTAATATTGATAAAGTATGTTTAAAAATGTAATTATTTAATATAATATATTTATATTTTAAAAGATGAATTGTTAATATTGAAAGTGTAGATTAAACCGCACATTCATTGAGTTTCATTTAATATATTTTCAATTTAATAATTTTAAATTAAACAGTAATATGTTAGCATTTAACTCTAGAGTTGATTAATTGATATTTAAATCTGTTGAGTTGGCTTTTTTTAAATGAAACTAATAACATTATATTAAGGAATTGAAAAACAAATACACTTTATAAATTTAAATGATTAAATCAAAATTTGATTTAGATGTAATGTCCAAAATCCAAAACATTACATGTATAAATTATGAGGCAAACTTTAAATTTTAATTAAGATCAATGAATAAACCTCATTTTCCGGAATAAATGTAATCGTACGAGGAGCTCTCAAATCGAAAGCCTTCAACTACGGTACATGTCCAACTCAAAAAAACATAAGTACTGTACTTTTGCCGACATTCTCTGAAATTACGGAGATGCTGTATATTTACAATTCTAACATTAACAAGGTATTTTACGGTTTTTAAGATGGTTTTACGATTTTTAAAATAGTTTTATGAATTTTAAAATGATTTTTATAGATTTTAAGTTGATTTTGTCTCAGTTTGTGTGTATCACTAGGGGAAACGGTATTTCCAAACAACCACTTCATCATTATAAGTCATTAGTAAAATTATTTAATTTAAATTATATAGTATTTTACTATTATTATATCATCAACCTAGCTATAAATCCATATGAAAAAAAATATGATATATAATCATTTGGGAATGGTAAACTTGACATAATCTAGGTAAGAAATTTAACCTTAGTTTTGCTTTTAAATTGGTGTGACAAGCATTGAGGAGAAAATGATGGAGAATCGTCTGATGTTGTTTAAACATGCACAGAGAAAGCCATTGAAAGCAATAGTAATGAGGGTGGACCTAACAGTGTGGAGTCCTCTAAGAAGGGGTGCGGGAAAACCGAAGTGAACTCTCAACGAGTTTATAGAGAGAGATCTTTTAATTAATAATCTATATACAGATATATAATTTATAATAGAGTACAGTTACATCGTTTGATCTATGTAGTCGACCCCATCTAATTGGGCTAAACTTTGTTGTTGCCGTCGTTTGTTTTTTTAATCAACCGTGTGAAGTAATCTGACATTTACAATTGGATGCTCAGTTTTAATTGAATGATTAAATGTTAATATTCAAATCTAAATAAGGCTTGTGTATGTATATTCATATTAGGGCTTGTTTGGTAATAATTTTAGAACCTAGGTTTTACCTCAAAATCGAGGTTTTGTCCAAGTAAATTTTTTTTTTCCAAAAGCTATTTTGGTTACAAAACCTCAGTTTGAAATCTAGGGTTTCTCTTTCCTACTTTTTCCTCTTTCTTCTTTCCTACTTTTTATTTCTTTCTCTTTCCTACTCATTTTTTGGCCTTGAAATCCGTAAAAGCTAATAACTTCCCAAACATAAATCACTTTTCAAAACCTAGGTTTTACTTCATAATCTATAAAAGCTATTTTCTAAAATCTATTCTCCAAAACCTAGGTTTTACCTTGAAATTTGTAAAAACTATTTTCAACCTCACATCTAAAAAGCTCTTAATCACCAACAAGATTAAAGATAAGCATACAAGCAGTTATATATATATAATATTAATTAAAGGTTGCTTACTTCTCACTTCTTAAAAGTTGGAAACAGATGGTATTGGAGGGTACAGAGTTTAGAGATAAAAATCTATCTTGGCAAATTAAATACGCAAAGTTAAGAAGTGGTTAAGTAGGGCCATCAACTTTGTGCTTCTAAATTTAGTAAAAAAAAGTCAATTTCCTTTCGTAATTATCCCTACGGTGGAGTTTGGTGCAACTGACACATGTACTCTTATTAATTGCAATTCTTTCTTAAAATAATTTATCTTACACCCTAAGTAAGAATTATACTCTATTCCTTGCCACCTACCAAAAAATCTAACAAATTCATTATATTGCTCCATTCAGATTTAATGCTATTTTATTTCTACATTTTATATTTTAACCGATGCACAACTAAATAAAATTAATGTTTAGTCTTGAAATATCCATTTAAGACGTGTTGGGAGAAGTATTGGAATATTTTTAAAATTGAAAAAAAAAGTAATTTTCAAATGTTATGTCCTCAAAAATTAAAGAATTTATTTGAATGGTGTGTAAGGAGTTATAACATTATTAAAAGTAACCAAATATCATGCCTAATTAGTTTCTAAGACACATACGAAAGATTGTAACTAAAATGTAACTTGGTGAAATGTCGTGTAGTTTTTAAATAAACACATACATACCGTGAATATATAACTCCTCTTGAAAAAGGTTATTTTAAATAATTATTAATTGTTTCATTGGATTGGATCATGAATCAACTATTGTGATTAATAAATTTGACATATAGATGTGACTTTTTATCGAATATGTATTGCTTTAAAAGTTACCCTCTAAAGAATCTCTCGATACTGTATAAATACCATCCACATCACTCTATTTAGAAGCTAATATAAACAAGATTAAATTCATTGTTTTTAAAAAAACACAAACATGAAGTCAAATTATCACTTAACAGAGATTATTGTTGTTTAACTTCAGTTTTATGAGTGTACGTAATCTATACTCGATATTCTTCATTGTTTCTTACGAAAAATTTGCTGGTTAATCCAACTTACAACTTATAATATAGAAATGAGTTGGACAAATTAATCTATAAAGAAAATGTACAACTTTTCGTCTTCATCTTTATTCTTTGCACTTTTCGGATGAACATTCCAACCAACAAGAAAATGCAACAGACAAGTTTGAACCATACTTTATTGCACATGTACCTGAAAAATATGAAAAATAAGATATACGGCTTTTTATAATTAATAATAAGGTTTGTAGGAAAAAATACCGTTGAACGTACGTTTGGACTCAGCAAACGTTGAGTCAAACATACACATTGGCTTCGTTTGGTTTCCTGTTGGAAACACCGTTCTGACTCCCAAAACCCATTCTCACGCAAGCCGATATAAAATTTCTCTCACATAAAGTACCTCGGAATCTGTGTCCATTTCCCAACAAGTTTCCAAACGAAGCCATTATGTTTAAGATAAGAAGAAGGAGCTTGCAAGTGATTTCATTATATATATACATGTATATGTATCAAATAATTATGTGAGTTTTCTGACCATAGGAAGGCTAGTTGGGAAAAGAGGAAGGCAAGGAAGAGATCAAGTGATGCAAGCCAACGGAGGGGAAGAGAGAGGAAAAAGCTAGAAGATAAAAACGATCGGAGATTATTAAAAGATAATAAATCCTAATTCTATTAAACAAATATATATATATCCTTATTCAGATCTTTACCGAATATCCTAATTAATATAATTAAATAATAATTATTTATTATCTCGCACTCCATCATCAAAATCCTCCCATAATTCTCTCTTTGAATATCGTCAATAAGAGTTAGAAAAAAATTATACTTTAGAAACTCTCTATTCTATCAGATTATGCCTAATTCATGATAAGGATTTGTTTGCTATCACTTCCTGAAACCTAAGTTTGGA
>JANTPZ010012644.1:0-10102 GCA_025593235.1 Vachellia pachyceras | reverse complement strand
AAACACGTTCACATAAGTTGAGATAAAACTCATCTAATATATTTATATATAGATTATAAACTACGTTAAAAAAATAGTTTTTAGCACTAATACAAACAAATCCGTAGTGATCTTCTGATCCTTATAAAAAGATGATTCTCAAATAAAATCGATTAAAAACATTAAATCCATTGTAAAATTTAATTGATTTTTAATACTATTCTTATTAACTACACTGAATACAACATCATATTAATTTCTATTATATCTCACCACTCTTATTGATATGAGTGCATATAAAAATATTTAATGTTGAAATCATCAAAATGTCTTATAAAAAATAAAAACTACTGCTCTATTTTTATGTATAAAGTGAAGAAGAATGTTTTATTTTATCATATTTATAAGTTATCTCATTAAATTTTTATATTAATATACAATTTTACCCCTTTTTACATGATGATATTATTCTCATTTATTAAAGTGGATAATAAAGAATAAAGTTGAAAAATTATTCAAATTTTAGAGGAGAGATTTAATATTTACATTCATATATGAATAGTCCATTTTAGAAAGCGTGTTGTGATAAGGATTAGAGAATTACGTCTCTCTCTCTCTCTCTCTCGGAATCTCGACGAGACAATCAAGCAATTTTAAAGGAAAGTTAGGGGTATAATTGGTAATTGAACTCCCCACACACTTGGACCTTTTTTTTTTTTTTTTACTTCTTAAACATTTTCTTCGTTTAGCTGTCGTCACTCGGCGATTATCACATGCCTTAGTCAAACTATAACCTCAAGCTACCCTTCAAATTATCAATCCCAAATTTTTAATCTTGCAGGACGGTCCTTGCACATTGTTTATTTTTCCAAGGGCCCCTCTTGGATTTCCACAACATTTAAAGGAAGCTTGCAATCAACTTCCAAATAGAAGAATTAATGCATAAAAGATCTCAAAAATTCATAAAATTACCATAAGGTTTCAAGAGTAACCGTTGAGGTTGTCATTAACAGCATATACTCTTATGATCTTATGGTAATTTTGTGATTCTGTGGGACTTTTCATTTATTAATTATCATATTTGGGACTTAATTGTAAATTTTTCCATTTAAATACCCAATGCTTATACCACTAAAATATTAGGCTCTAAACAATCAATATTTTTTTAAAAAATTATTCTTTCACGAATAAAAAAATTAAACTAATTTATAAAAAATAAAAAAAGATTTTGATATCTTAATATAAGTTTGTAGGATATACTATATAGAAATCCTAAATGGGTTATATCTTGATAATTCTCCTTATGTTTAAAATTTTAAAATGAATTCTTTAAATCTTTTCGTTTATGAAAGTAACTTTTTTTACTAATTTATGGATCGTCTAATGTATAAGGCTCGTACCACTATACCAAAAAGTGAAAATCCTGTTTTCAAGATTTGAATCTATAACTTTTAGATTACACTTATTCAATAAATTAAATTTGTTTCATATAGTTCAATGGATTCAATGTACAACATCTTCCACCAATGGTCTAGCATTTGATGCGGGTGAAGCATAAGGTTGCTTGGTTGTTAGATGTTGTTAATCAAAATAGTAATTCTCTATTTTTATTTTTTAACAATAGAATGCTGCTCCAAGGTTCACCATCTAGCTGTTTTACTATAGTAGAGGATTTCTATATAAATTAAATTTTAAAAATGTTATTTACTTATGACTCAGAATTAAATAATTAATTACAATTTGCATAAAAAAATAAAATTGAAGTACAGATGTGATAGATAGCATATCATGCTCCAATGATGAAATAGCCAAATGATAAATACTAAGAAATCATTGATAAAAAAACTTAAAATCTCAAGAGAGTTTTTTTAATTAAATTTTCAAAAATTTAAGGGATTTTTCGTATATATTTTATAATTTCAAATTTTAGTATAATTTAACATAAAAATAAATATTGATTAAAAATAAGTTAACGTAACTTCTAAGAATGATAATTTAAAAAAAAAGATATGAATAATTTGAATGAAGGATTTTTCTTTTTCCGGCAGAGATATCATATAATGTTATATAAGAATGTAAAAAATAATGGTATAAGCAATAACGTTATTTTGAAGAAAAATTATGGGTGTTATGGGCAAAGAACAGAAAAATTAGGGGTATAATTGGTAATCCAACTAGCAAACAACAGCATGCTTACCAAACCCTTTCTTTCATTGACGGTCGTCACGCGGCGTTTATTCCGTGCGTGCTCAACGCTTAATATTTTTATTTGCAGGACGGTCCCTTACACTACGTATATTTCTGAGTAGTCCACCCTGGATTTTCATATTTTGCTTCCCCAACCCTAAGCCTGTGCTTTGGACATCCTAAATATTATTTTGATCTTACAACATTTTACAATAAAGAATATGAATTTTATAAACAATTTTTTATTTATTTCATCATAAAGTTTAAAACCTTGAATTTTTACCCTACATTTAACTTAAGTACCATTATAGACTTGTTTGGTTAGCCCGTTTTGGCAACCAAAATCCATTCATGCGCTTACCGAAACAAAATTCCTCTCATATATTTATCTCGAAATCTGTATCCGTTCTCTGAACGGGCTATCCAAACAAGCCCTATATTGGCTTGAAAGAAAATGTAAACATAGTCCACAACACCACCACACATTTTGATAATTAACATATAAGTTTGTTTGGCTCAAATTAAACATTTATTATATGGTAAAAATTGCAGGAAAGTATTTTTGTCAAGTGATATGAGAAAAATTTTATATTTAACTTAAATTATTTTGAATAGCATTTTTGAAATAATTTTTACATAAACTAAAAATTATTTTTAAAAATAAAAATTTAAAAAATATACAACTCAAATACAAACCATTTACCTCTACACTAGCTTATACCCATACTAGTGTATTTATTTTGATAGCTGTTGATTGCTTAACTTAAATTATTCAAATCTTATTATTTAAATTTATTATTAATTTTTAAAAATAATAACTAAAAATATTAAATAAAACCTAAACATCTCAAGGAAAGGAAAGAAATTGAGGAAGCTATATATAATTAAGGTAAAAATGTTGGCAGAAAATAAATTAAGGTAGAAATGAAGGGCAAAAGTGTAAAACGCGGCTCCAAGAAGGAAGGGGGTTAAACAGAACGAATAGTTATATAAATGGCGGCCTCGTTCAGCTCATAGCACAATACAACTCATCAAGGCTTCTTCGTCCTTGAATGGCTTTCTCTGTTTATATTTGGGACATTTTCTAGCATGAAACACTAATCCTCCTCAATTTTTCCCCCTTCGATTTTCTCTTTGCCTGCTTCTTCTCCGAGAAAATCAGGAATTGTGATTTTCTCGGAGATTTGATTCCATTTCATTCGATTCATTCTTTGCCGTTTCTTTTCCTTTTTCATTCATCAATCGATCGATCGATCGATCAAGATGAGTATGGGAAAGTTCGTCGAGATGCTCGACCAAGGCGTCCGAATAGTCGCCAGATTTCATTCCAACTGTCCACAAACAGGTCGCAAGTACTACCATCCTCCATCCATTTCCACCGACGCCGACTCCGACCACCACCACGACGGCTTTCACCCTACCTCGTCGGTACAGATGCTCTATTGTGGCCCCAAGGTCGCTGCGGCGGTGGCGGCGGGGGGTTCTGAGACCGTTGACGTCATTCTGTATTCTGTTTGATCGGGAAGAGCATGTTTTCTTTTTTGGCCAACGATTGGGAAGATCATGTTTAAATGGTTGAAGAGATAGAGAAATTATTGTTACATCTTTTTATGGTGAGAGATTTTCATTTCACAATCCAGCTTGACTCATTTTGCAAATAGACGTATACGCAGCAATACACACAATTTTTTTTAACTCATGAAAGGAATTCTGGTGGACCAATTCAATGGAAACCTAGAAGTCTTTTACTTGTGCAGGACTCCTAACAATCAATTTTCTTATTCTTATTTTCTGGTTAGAGCTTGGCTGTTAATTTCAGGTCCCATTAGATTTGATATATAAAAACTTGTTTTATTTTCTTTCTTTCACTAACGAATTAGATGAAGTGTTATCCAATCACAAAAAGGAGGAAGGTGGTTCTGATGGACAAAATATTCATATTTGAATTAATTTGGATCACTGGAAAATCTAGATTTCAAATAGGTGGCATAACAAAGCAGCACACAAGAAAGAACATACAAAAAGAAGAGGGCAACAACTAGGGTGAAAAAATTTAATTGGATACTTATTATTTATAGGAGTGGCCTATGGACATTTTGAGAACTGAAAATGTCCACTACCACTATCAGTAGAGAGATTCTTTCAACCTCTAATTTAACTAAGTCAATTATGAATATCAATAAATATATTCATATTCATCTCATAAATACCCAAAATATATTTATATATATAAATTAAATAGGGAAAAAATCATTTTGAAATTGGCAAACCAGGTCTTCAGAAAGAATTTTATTCTTCAGAAAATGTTTTATGAAGAAAATGGTTTAATGAAAATTTTAAAGGTGATCTTCGGAACCAAGTTCAAACTCAATTTTATAAATTTTTGGGAATTCATGAAATAAACATTCCTTTTTTCAGTTGATTCCAAATTTATTTCTCCCGAACATTATTGTAAACACTATCTCAAACAAAAATCGAATACTGGAGAATAATTGACCAAGAATATTGCCACTGCTGAAGAATCCATTGCCATCCAACTAGGACAGGAAGAATTTATTCTTCTTTCCCGAAAATCTATTGAAAAACATAGGCAAAAATATACTTGGATGCATATTGGCTGTGTTCAAGTAGCCTTAAAACCTCTGATCCGGAAAGGTCTTAATACTGCCGCCTTTGTTTGTCTAAGGGATGCTAGACATAACAAATTTTCAGACTCTCTTTTTGCTGCAGTTGAAGTAGGTCTTCATGAAGGACCAGTCTACTTTAACTGTTACCCCAACCAAACTGTCCATTTGAATAATCGAAACATAATGGATGTCCTTAAACTCATGATCAGGTTCAAAGGACTTGACATGAAACTCGGATATGATCTTGTATCTTTACAATATAGGATACAGTATAAGATCTCAAAAACAACTACATCCATGGCTCTTATGCCCAGAGATGATGGTCAAACAGTAGTTTTTCTAACTAATTATAAGAATGCTAATATCACAATTCCTCAAATAATTATGTGGAAAGATATTGACCTTCCTGAGGATTGGCAACTTGATCAAGCTTCCCAAACTACCCCGAGACATATGCCTCAGGTTAGCAGAATAACCCAGGATCTTAATGGAACTGTTCATGTTTCTTTTGATAGATCAAGACAGTCCTTTTCTCAAGCCTCTAGGTCTTCATATGAAGATTTTAGAACAGCAATAAGTGGGTTACCTATGCACTCTTGTTCCTCGGTACCTCAATCCCTTCCTTCGGTTATCTATGTTCCTCATGCTGAAACACCTATAGTTAATTATTTTCCTACTACAGTTTCAATCCAAGGAGTGGATAAACCCCGAACATACCTCAAACATCATATTAAAGGGAGGATGATGACCTCACAATAGGTTCTCCAACCCAATCTGATATGAATAGTGAACCCAGAAACATTTCAGTAATAAAAAAATCATTTTGAAATTGACAAACCAGGTCTTCGAAAAGAATTTTATTCTTCAGAAAATGTTTTACGAAGAAAATGGTTCAACGAAAATTTTAAAGGTGATCTTCGAAACCAAGTTCAAACTCAATTTTATGAATTTTTGGGAATTCATGAAATAAACATTCATTTTTTCAGTTGGTTCCAAATTTATGCCCATAAACATAATTTAAACTATCCCTTTTTTACAAATATCAATGTTGCTAAAAGGGATTGAAAAACTCCTTCGAAAGAAACAATCTCTTCAGCCTTTCCTCCTTCAACCCCAGTTCAAATTCCTAAACTTATAGACGATAAATAGGGAAATTTAATTTATATTATTTAAATATATTTTGGGTATTTATTTGACTACCCGTTGAGTCAGCAATCCATATTTTACCTGATTAATAAACATTTAATTAATCATTAATATCATTAATAATTTGAATTTCTTGATTTCATTAGATATTCAACTTATTCATGACTTAATTAATAAAAAATTATTCAAATTTTTAAATTAATTGGTACGGTTCATCAAGGACGGAACAGACCCAAAATTCCAAGAGTTTCAAAAACAAAATTTGCACCTCAAGCTTTGATGTGAAAGGGGATTTGGATTCCAACGAACTTGAAGGATTTCTGGGTTGTAGGGATACGAAATGAGAGGCAAGAAAAGAATGGGAGGAGATTAGAGATGACATGAGAGGCAAAGAAAGGAATATATATATATATATATATGGAACAACAAACATGGAATGCGGTTCACCACATAAAAAATGGAGGCGATTACAAGCATCACTGAAATATAAGAATCTAAAAATGGTTTCTCAAATGGTATCATTGATGTGAAATCTAAGAGCTAACTAATCTAATCAAATGATCTCTTTATTATTTTTTATCAAACTAATTACTCTGATTTACAAAATTAATATTTAATATAATACTACACATAATTATTTCAGAATATATATTATAATTATTTAATTATTTTAATTTACCCAAAAGTAAAATGCATTTATACATGTTGATGGAGGAATATTCCTGCAATTTGCCAAATTGTGGGGCAGAGAAAAGACGACTGCTCTTATTTTGTTCAGAGAACCTGGGAATACAGACAAGGGGACATTTGGTATAATAATAATAATAATAATAATAATAATATCATAACCATGTCATGTCCTTTTAATAATTTATTGTTATTATTATAAGCATTTTTTTTTACCTGAATGTTATTATTATGAGCATGAAACTAAGAAATCCACACCAGACCATGACAATTGAAAAAGTGAGATTGGGATGTCAGATAAAACAAATCCATTAAACTACTAAATTTGTTTGGAACAACGTTTCTAAAAATCAAATACATGTTCAATATTATTATTTTTTAAAACGAGATAGTCACATATAGATATTTACCTCAACTTACATAAATTACTTCTTTACCACTTTCACACATTAAACATCTTGAAAGAGATTCTGATGAAGGGCACCCGTTGACGGACAATATTTCTAATTGCTACTTTTATTCTTCTTATCTGGATTCGATGTGTAGTTTCTGGCAAAAAAAAAAAAAGGAAAAGTTTATTTACTTCTCAAAAACATGTTCAACAATGTTTTTCATAAAACGAGATAATCTCCTCCACATATTTACCTCAACTTATATAAAAATACTTCTCTACCTTATTCTTAAACGGACATCCTAAAAAATAACATTCATAAATGATTATGTACGTGAATGAATTGCAATGGTGTCTATTGAAAAAAAAGAATATTGTTTGAAATGATTTGTACGTATTTAATTAATGTTGCTCTATAAGAAGTTTCGTATATGAATAATATTATCTATAAAGCTTTAAATGGAGTAGTTTGCTTCATTTCATGAAAAAACTAACATTAACTATTAATATTTTTATTGGTAAACAATAATATTTCTTCATTTTATCATCTCCAAAGTAATATTACTTCTAAAAAAACTGTCGAAGCAAATTTACCTTTTAACTTATTAATAAATTACAAGTATAGGGATGAATATATATATATATATTAATTTTTCTTAAAAGATGAGGATTCCAACCAGACATATCATTGGTTGAAAGGCTTTCAACCAGAGATTTGGATTCCAATGAACATTTGTTGGATTCCTGGCTTTATTTTATAAATATCAACGACGCAAGAAAGCAATACATGGAACAAAAATTGGGAATTTACATATAACATATTTTATAATTGTACTTAATAATTAATTCTTTGTATGGAAAAGGGTAAGAAAGGAAAAATGGTTTTCTGTACAAGCTAACTCTTTTGGATTTATGAATACATGAATTTTAAGAGGAATAATTACAAAAATTATAATTGAATATTACAAGATTTCTCTATTGAAAAATCTTTTATTTCAAATTTTTCCTTCAAAGATTTTTTGTGTTCCTTTTTGGACCAAAATATATGCAAACATTAGTGCATTTATTCTTCAACCTAAGAATAAAAAAATATATTTGTTGGTCTGCAACCTTATATTAACAGAAAAAGTGCATATTTTTTAATATATTTTGACTTTTTTATACATGAAAAAAGGAATATTTAACACTTTAATTTTAAATAAAATGTTACTTTAGTTTTTTTTTAATTTTTATAAAGTGTTTTTCATTCTAACTCCGACGCTGTTAACAAAATAAGCTAATACTAAAATTTTAAATGTCAACAAAACTCTTGTAAACGTTAATATGTTAAGTTTAATTTTAAAAATAAGAACACCTAGGACAAATAAATATAATTTTAGACTAATAATAAAGACTAAAAATATATTTTATAAAATTAAGGGATCAAATTGAGATATTGTCTAAAGTTCAATGGCTACAGCTATATTTTTGCTAATTTTAATTTTGCAGTCTTCCACACATTAATTTTTTCCTTTTTTAAACTACATGTTTTTATTTGATCATGGAGGAATATTCTTTCAATTTACCAATTGTGTGGTGGAGCGAAACAATTTAGAAAAGCGAGTCAATGTTTATTTTGGCCTTAAGTGAATGAAAAAAAAGAGTGGTTCAGAGAATACATTGAACGCAGCAGCGCCTGAAGAGATACCACGTTCGCTTAATAATTATGTGTTAAGATATTTATTCTTTTTATTTTTTGAACTGTTGGAATGAGAATAAGGGTATGATTGGATCTTATTTTCAAAATAGTTTTTACAGATTTTGAGGTAAAATCTAGATTTTAGAAAATAGATTTTGAAAAATAAATTTTACAGATTTCAAGGCAAAATCGAAGTTTTGAAAAGTGATTTATGGGTTTGTTTGGAAGCTATTTTGAAAATAGCTTTTACAGATTCGATGTAAAACCTAGTTTTGGAAAATAGATTTTGAAAAATAGCTTTTAGAGATTTCGAGGCAAAACCTAGGTTTTGAAAAGTGATTTATGTTTGGGAAGTTATTAGTTTTTACGGACTTCGATTGAAAAATGTGGGTAGAAAAGAGGAAAAAGAAAGAATGAAAAGTAAGAAAGAGGAAAGAGAAAAAAGGAAAAAATTAGGAAAGAGGAAAAAATAGGAAAGAGAAAACCGATGTTTCAAAACCTAGGTTTCAAACCGAGGTTTTGTAACCAAAATAGCTTTTTCAGAAAAAATTTTATACTTGGTCAAAACTTAGGTTTCAGGAAGTGATGTCAAACAAGCCCTATGTTTGGGATTTCGTGCAAAAAGTAGGTAAGAAAGAAGAAAGAGAAAGAATGAAAAGTAGAAAAGAGAAAAGAGAAAAAAGAAAGAAAAAAGTAGGAAAAATGAAAGAGTCCTAATAACTTTTCAGATTTTTTTTTACTTGGACAAAATCTAAGTTTTGGGTTAAAAACCCAAGTTTTGAAACCAAACCTAGATTTCAAAAAATAAAGGCAAATAAGCCCTATCCCTACTAATATAAGGAGATTTTATACAATAAATCATATTAGGAGATTTTTTTTTCTTATTTGAAGTCAATGCTGTTGGAATTCAAAAAAATTAATACTACCTCCTATCCCTACTAATGAAATAGGAAAATGGAGAGTTGAATTTAATCCCAAATATTTATTTTATCTCTCAAAGTTTTAATTTCCCCAAAATATCCATATTAATGGCATCTATTAAAGAGGTTTCATTTAGTGGCAGTCATTATAAAAATTGTATTTTGAAAAAAAAAACAATTCATATTTGTTACTCATAACTAAATTAACTACTCATTTTAATTTATCCAAATTAATTATATACCCGACTAACTCTTATATTAAAAATTAAAAATGATAATAACATAAATACATAATACCTTCACTGATGGAAAGTGATGGCATCATTATTTTTAAATAATTCTACCATATCAAGATGAAGAGATCAATTATTTTTCTTAGAGTAGTTTATTCCATTTCTCTGGGTTTTTGAAAAAAAATCGAATCATGAAAATTAAATATAAATAAAGTTCCAAAATAAATTGTCCTAACTTAATGTAAACATCTTTC
>JANTPZ010012643.1:0-11858 GCA_025593235.1 Vachellia pachyceras | reverse complement strand
GCCAAAACAGACAAACATGAGGAGGAGCCATGTCCAGTTCTTCTTAGGCCTCGCGCTCTTCAGCATTCTCTGCCTCGTTCAAACCAAATCCATCATCGAACCCTGCTCCTCCTCAACCTCCTGCTTCTCACTTCTCTCCTTCGTCGTCCCCTGGGACTCTAAGCTCTCTGAAATCGCCTCGCGCTTCCAGGTCAATGTTTCCGACATCCTGGCTGCCAACTCCGTCTGGCCGGTATCGCAGAAACTCTCCGATCAGATAATCAGATCCAAGTCGGTCGTGAAGATCCCCATGCCGTGCCCTTGCGTCGACGGAATCCGGAGATCTATGTCCACAGTCTACACCGTGCTAGCATCGGACACGCTGGAGACCATATCGGAGGGATTCGGCGGGCTGGTGAGCGGCGACCAGATAGCGATCGTGAACAGCATCAATAGTACGAATCGTTTAACTAACGGAGGGAGGTTGGTGATACCGTTGCCGTGTTCTTGCCTGAACAACGTGAGGAACGGCGAAACGACAGTGTACATGTCGTACGTGGTGAGGGAGGGAGAGAGCTTGAAGAGCATAGCGTCGGGTTCGAGAACGACAGTGTCGGATTTGGAAGCCATCAATGGGTTGGGTCACGACTCGGTCGAACCAGGAGATGTCATTGCCGTTCCCATTGCGGGTATGTGCAGTGAAACATTTTGTACTTTCTCCATTTTTTGGGTACTTTCATTTTTGTAATTTGTCTTTTTCTGCAAGCGAAGGGTTTTATCATTATCATCATCATTTTTTTTTTAGATTTACCGTGGGTCCCACATAGTGAAGATATTTGGTAAATGGTCCCAAATTTTAAAATATTTAAAAAATGGTCCCATTGACAACACGAGGTGTTGTCACTTGACAACCCCTAACAACACCATGTGCTGTATTGACAACACCTCGTGTTGTCAATGTGACCATTTTTTAAATATTTTAAAATTTGGGACCATTTGATAAATAAATCCTTTATTTGGGACTCAACAGTAAATCTCTTTTTTTTTTTACTTTGTTAGATGAGCTAACGGGTGAAAATAAAATGGTTTATATTGTTCCCCTGTAATGCTTGCTGGTTGCTGCTGGCATTGTCCTCCCTTTCTTTGTCATTGGCTCATGGCTGAACCAATTTAGAAATATATTTTTTTGGGCTGAATAAAATACTAAAATATACTGAAACGGAATATAGTCAAAATTATGAATAAAGCGGGAGGCGTCGTAGGTGGTGAAATTTATAAATGTGAGATGGGTTGACGCATGAGCAACAATTTGAAGCCGAAATTGGAAAGGTTGTTGCAGACTTGCAGATAGATGAGCATGGGGTAGTGGTGGGGACTTCGGCCTCTGGATCTCTATGGCTGTAAAATGCAGGGTGAAAGAAACATAAGGAGTGTGAAAACGTGGGAATTTCAGAAAAGTCACCTTTCCCTCCCTTAGTCATTATGATTATTTAACAAGTTAATGTTGTTTAGTAGGTTAAAGTTGTTATTTGTTAAGCAGTTGCACTTGTCTAAATTAAGTAATGAATAGATCGACAAGGTGTAAGCAATACACATTAAGCTAGGAGCGTGACAGGTAGATGAAAAGATGATGAAGAGGTGATAATATATAATCATTCGATTAATAATGTCCAAATCTTGCATGTAAGTAAGATATGGATAGACATGTTGATTATATGAGCTAGCTAAGTAGACTCAATTCATATATAATATATTGTGTACTGTGGTTTGTATTTGCAGCTTGTTCTTCAGCAACCCTGAATTGGTACAACGAGAGCCTTATTGTCCCAAATGGCTCATATGCTCTTACTGCTTCTGACTGCATCAAATGCTCTTGTGGCCCCGTTGATCTCAGGTTGCTCATTCTTACATGCATGAAACTTGGTTAATATAATTTTTAATTCCTCAAATTTTTCCTTTTTTTGATTTTGGTTACTTAAATTTAAACCAATGGTTTTAATGCTTTAAGGGATAAAATGATCCAAATCTGTATTATATCTACAGAGACCAATGTTTTCAATAAAATTAATAAACTCGAGATCAATAACACCAAGTTTAAAACCAGGGTAAATTTAAGGGATAGTAAATTGTATTAACTATGAATCCAATGTAGTACTAACATTATGTAAAATATAAAGTCAACTTCTGTTTCATTAATTACTGATGATATATATGACATATATATAGGTTACAATGTCATCCATCAGGTCTACCAGTTCCCTGCTTCAACTTACAGTGCAAAGATTCCAATCTTGCAATTGGGGATCAATATGTCACTTACTTCAAACCCGGCTGTAATGTCACCCAATGCCTTTATCGTGGCCACAGAGGTGGTAAGATTCTAAAAAGGTGCGTTCATAAATCGAATCGTAATAACCTTGCAATCTACAGCGACATGAACATTTTTCTGTATATTACATGCTGGTTTGATATCACTTATAACATTGAATCCTAGTACCCTCATTTAATTCAAAAAAGAAGAAGAAAGAAAAGATTGCAACAAAGTCTGAGGTTGATTATCTTCTAACGATATTAGAGCTTGTGTTTGATTGAATTGCAGTGTCTCGAAATCTTCTTATCTCAAGTGCCCAGGTAAGTTAAATATCCAGGATCATAGTCCTCTTCATGAACGTGTGTGTACTATCAAGAGGTTTCAGAATTTTTGATGTGGGGTGTGTTAATATTATCCATTTGTATGCAGAGAATCAGAGCTATAATGCAGTATCTCCTTGGCCATCAGTAAATAATTTAAACCCCGTAATGCCATTTGGGGAACTTTCGCCATATCCGTCACCCAGTCCAGTTTCTGACGCTTCCATGCACACAACCACTCAAGCTTCAATCCAATTGCTCTTGCTACTCGTTTGTATTTGTTTCCTGTGATCAACTGATGAATATTGAAATTACATTTATTGTTAACGGATCTAGGGCTCCCGAATATTGTTTATTTATTATTTAGTGATCACTAATGACTACTGTCCCAAAAGTGCATGTGTTAAATGTAATAATCATGCCAGTACGTAGAGTAGTTATTGATTCTAATACGTAGAACTGAGAAGATTATACTGGAGGGAACTATTTTAGGAATAATATGCACGAACAATGAACGAATTATATTATCTGAGTAATGTCCTTTAGAATTATTCTCCTTCACGGGTAAGGAAATAAGCAGTATTATATTCCCAGATAAGGTGATAGGATATCGGAAGTGCACATGGCTGATCGCTGTGTATAAAATCGTTTTTCGATCAAGAACACGCGCTTCATTGAGGGGACGCCTCTTCGTGGTTAAGAGTCAGGACCCGTTTAAACTTGGGCCCCCTCGAGTTGAGAGTGTATTGGGCCTCAATTGGATCAATAGCTACAACCAATGGGTGAAGCCCAATCACAATAAATGGTAGGATCACTCTTTCACTTGCTTCACCATTCGGAAAGTTGCCCATGGCATGTGGGTTCAGCTGGTAAAGGTATTGGACACTTTTATCAAAGGGAGAGTGTTCGATACTGGGAAAGGTCATTTTATTGTGGTTCCAGTCACGACCCTTAGGGAGGCATTCTAGCTCCTGGGTGTTTAGGTAAATGCTTGAGGGTAATTAACGGCTCGTCCTGCCCAATATTGGTATAACCTAAAAGGGGTTAAAATTTTTGTTCCAACAAAAAAAAACCATTCGGAAAGTGAGCATCCACAGCTTCGAGGAGGGTCCAATAACCGGTTAACATCCGGTAAGGGGTAACTCAAGTCACAAAAGCACGAGAAATACAGCAACCGGTTTCTTGAAATGAAAAATGAAACAACTCTCTGAGGCTCTCGTGCTACAGTCTACGGCCATCACTAGGCAGTTTTGCAGATTTCCCACCAGAATCCGCCATGATGTCCGACCAGATGGTATCTCCTTGCTTTTACCTTTTCTTTTCCTCCCATCATTCTAATGCGATCTCCCTCCATTTCTTATACTCGGTATGTTTTCTGTTCTGCCAGAGATTTTTTTTGCTTGCGTAATTGAAGTTTGACGCTCGTGGCGCATACTCCTAGATACTCTGTTTCTCAAGTTCATTATCCAACCAACTGATCCTCCTCAATTTCATCCTCAACTTCCATTTTTTGTTCTGGCTTACGATTTCAGAATCCGCTCTGTTTCGATTGTAGGCATTTCTTCCGTCTGATTCTGCAATGTGGAATCATATTAATTAGCTAGAATCAAATCTGAGATTTATTTCCGAGAGTTAAATTTTGCAGGGATTGACGAACTTGATTGAGCAGCGGAAATGCTTACGTGCATAGCTCGTCCGAAGAAACTCGGGCATGAGTCAGTGAATCAGCCCGATGAATCCGATTCTGCCAACTCAAGCGCCGCCAAGGGTCAAGCTACCAAATCCCTCACTTCTCAGGTACCTAAATTCTTCTTTGCAGCTTCAATTAGAAGTTTCGCCTGATTGAAGTCTCAAATTCAAATCTCTATGTTTCGTTTAGCTCAAGGATATGGCGTTGAAGGCATCCGGAGCTTACAAGCATTGTACCCCCTGCACCGGACCACAGACACAGAATCGACTCAGGATCAGTACTGAGTCAGATGCGGAGTCGGATAGGTTCCGATGGTCCTACCGGCGAACGGCGAGCTCAAGCTCGACAACGACGAGGACATGGGGGAAGGAGCTGGAAGCGAGGCTGAAGGGAATTTCGAGCGGGGAAGGGACGCCGAACTCTACCGGTGAACGGCGGGTGGAACCGGTGGTGCTATTCGTCGAAGAGAACGAACCTAGAGAGTGGGTGGCGCAGGTGGAGACCGGCGTATTAATCACCTTTGTCTCACTTCCGAGAGGAGGGAATGATTTGAAGCGAATCCGGTTCAGGTACGCCTCTAATTCCTATTCTAAGGGGGGACACTAGGTGTCGTGTTATTTGTTTCGGTGCCGTTTTGAGTTTTGATCGGACGGTTACTGTTCGTGACAGTTTTTGGTCAAGGTGGACGTATGGAATTGAACCCTGGCCCTGCTGCATCAAGCTAATAGTGATGTGATGATGGTGACAATGAGTGCCTTTACCTACGGTGAACTGTCAATTTGTCTCACATCACTACTGGTACATGGACAGCCAGGTTCTTATGTTATCCTTGATATGGGGATTAGTGGTTCATATAAATATATACGCGATGCTAAATATATCTAACACTACATTTAATTATATCTAAAAGACACTAACAAAAATCACCCTGTATGATGTGTGAAATGACAAAAAAAATTGAACTCTTTTAAAAAAACACGTTTAATATTTAAAAAATCTATTACTGCTACTATTAATATATCTACACATAGGGCATAACCTCTATGAGTTAACCTGACTTGATTAAAATGTGCTTCGGAAGGAGGGTTAACCTTTGCCCTTGTCAGCCCCCATTAGACCATTTAACCCCCATCAACTTTTAAAAATAACTTTGCTATTAAACCCACTGTGAAGCTACAATAAGTTTTGAATGTTTGACATCTTTTTTTAAAACTACCTTAATATGGTTGTCACCTGTTAGTTTGCCGTTAAATGTTGATTAATTTTTGTATATCAATAATAAATTTAATTTATACTATCGAAGTCAAGAAATAATAAAAAATTAGTTATTGATATCAATATTTGTTATAATGCCAATAAGTAGATTATACATAAAATAGTATCTTATTATGATGTTTTGCCTCTCAAAGAAATAAGACGTTCAAAAATATTTGTGAGAGTTTATTTTTTCTTAATAACACAAGACGTTTTACATTATATAGTTATAATTTATAAACATAATTCAGCTAAGCAATCGGTGAAACAGAATCAACAGTATTAGCATACCCAAAAAAATCAACAGTGTTAAAGTAAAAGATGATACTAATAACAACCAATAGGCATCACCTTTTCATTTAGATAATAGGCCAATATATGGTTGATTGTCATATTATGGTCAAGATTAATTTTTTATTTTAAAATATTGCTTGTAGTCACTTTGAGCTAGTTCAAATGATAAAGTGGATATAGTGGCAACCAATTTAGAACTTCATAAGGTGACTAGAAAAATATATAACGTTAATGACTTTTAATTGAAACAAGATGAATATATGATTTATTTTTAAAAAAGGTCAATCATATACTTATTTAAAAAATATACACTAATTATATAATTGTGAAAATATTATACACTGTATTTTTATTGGAAAACATAAAAGCTGTTCTATAGAAAATCCTTTATGATGTTGTAGTATAAGCAATGATTTACGCCTGGCCATTCACAGCCCATTTTGTTGGAGTAATGGCACAATATAGTCAAAATAAAAACAATTAGCGATGTATCAATAAATCATTGAATTGACATCTCTTTATGAAGTGAAAATTCTTTAAAACTTTATCTTTTTCTTAAACAAAGTAGCATGACCCTTCCGTCATAGCATCCAAAGTCCAAATATTATTACATAAATGTGAAAGGGATAAAGTAGAGGACCCCATTATCTTGTAATTTCACGCCATTCCCGTAAAGCAATGAAAGAAGATTCAAAAGGAGAGATTTACTGTAGCTTGTTTATTGGTGTGGGCCAGTGTTGATTCTTATAGTCCCTTTAACCCGGCTTTTGTTGTCTGGTAGGAGGGAATTATTGTCTTGCGTTATCGTCACTCATGACAGAAACTTTCGTATAAACTAAACCAATGAACAAAAGCTATACGTATTCTTGAGGGGTCGCTAAAGCTTATAATCAGAAAACAAATCTATTATTTGTTTGATTATCCTCTTATTTTTTAGTTCGAATGTAAAAATTTATCAAATGTTTAAATAGATCTTACCTTGATTAGTATGCGGCTAGCTACTGTTCATATACTTTGATCTGCGGAGAGTTGGTTAAATTTGTACAAAAAGCTTTAACTTTGATCTGCGGAGAATTAGTTGGTTAAATTTGTACAAAAAGCTTTAACTTTAGCATTTGTCTTTTTATGTGCGCTGCGTTGGGGAATGCCCTCATCATCGGCCACTCAGAAACTGTATACATGACAAAAGTGAACTCTTACTTTGGTGGGCACCAAACACGTATTGAGAAACATAAAAGAGGGTTGCTTGCGATATTTATTTTGTTCTTGTTTTTAACCTATTGTATGATTCAAGCTCAAAGAGAGTATGCAGATGTTGTTGGTCCTACTTGGTGACTTGTGGTGCAATCCCATATAATATGAACATAGGTTGACGATTTTTTAGCTGTATATTAAATCCTATTCATCATCGAAATCATTTCATGTTTAGGTGAGTTTATTGGTATGGTTAATATTAATTAATTTTGGACCCACCTTGTTTTGATTGCCTAGACAGACCCCCCGAGCAAGGTCAAATGCTGGCCTTAGAACTGCTTTATTCCATGCACCGACCGACCCAGTTTTGCAATTATTCATTTTGAGTATACTTTGTCAAAAAGTATCCACTTGAGTAGCTCGCCATTATTGAAAACAGTATTAAAAACTTCTTAAAAGCACGTCAAGCACATATAATAATGCAAATAATACGTAACAAAAAACAACACATAAATTTGAAGTCATCATTGAAGCCTTGAAGCTTTCACCAGACAGTATAAATCTTCTGAGATTGAAGATTCATAAATGCCTTTGAAGTTTGTTGTTTTAGCATTTATCTCTTTTTTCATTTTTTATAAAAAATATTAAGACATTCAATAGTAGCAAGTAAATTTCAGGAAATCCATGGATCTCAACTTGAAAGCATCATAGTCATCACAAGAACCATTTACACAACATGGGGGAGGTTGGTAGGCTGGCCAACTTGATTACAATGGGCTGAAAAACTAATTTGATTAGGTTAGTTTAGGTTTTGGGCCAGTATTTTGGAAAGTTTAGGTCCAATTGCCTGTACACAGGTTTAGGGTCCAAAATGCGGATGCCTTGTGGTTGTGCTATGGTGCAATTTTTCGGCCATAAATTTATAAAATGTATGATTAAGAACTGAAGAGTCATAGGCAGTGAATTGAGTTTTGGCTTATTTTCTATATACAGTCGGGAAATGTATAACAAATGGCAAGCTCAAAAATGGTGGGCAGAAAACTATGAAAGGGTCATGGAACTTTACAACGTCCAGAAGCTCAATCGCCATGCCTTCCCTCTTCCAACACCACCAAAATCTGAAGATGAGGTAATCTCTGGATTTATGCACACGTGATCATACTATGTAGTAATTTCTAGCTAGATGTTGCTTGGAGCAAATGGTTATATCACTCAGTATTTCTTAATGCACTGTGCACAGAAGCAACGGCGCTCTAGCCATCGTTTACATGCATTTTTTTTATTAGTCATGCCATTTTCATATTTTTCACGAGCAAAAAGAGCATATACAGCTGAAGGAAGTTGCTTCCGTTTTTTTTATTGTGACAGATCTCAAAGCTTGAATCAGCGGAAGATATCCCTGTAACACCTCCACTAACCAAGGAACGATTACCTCGTAATCTAAATCGCCCAACAGGGATGGGAACGGGATACTCGTCATCGGATTCTTTTGACCATCGTTCAATGCAATCCCGCCACCATCATGACCCGGGTGGCGTCAACTCAACCCCTAAAGTCTCCACCATGAGCACGGCCAAAACAGAAGCATCATCCATCGACGCCTCTATCAGAAGCAGCTCATCCAGGGAGGCTGATCCTTCAGGGGATGTATCAATCAGCAATGCCAGTGATCAAGACACTGAATGGGTCGAACAGGATGAGCCTGGTGTTTATCTTACTATCAGAGCATTGCCAGGTGGCAAAAGGGAGCTAAGACGAGTCAGATTCAGGTATGTTTTCCGCCAACAATTAGGAAAAGATAATAATCGGAAATAGAAGAAATTACTGTATAGATGCCTAGGTAGGACCCATGTCAAAAAGAGAATAACTCAAAAAAATTCTGGCTGGCTCAGTTGAAGAACCTTAAGGCTTAAATACAATTCGTGTCTCTATTATGTTTAAAACAGTTATAACCCTGATGTTAGGTAACTTATTTGGCATCTTCCTTTATACTTGAACACGTCCCTATGAGTTGTTGGTACAGATGTCCCAAATCCCTTTATCTCTGTTATAGGTTTGCGGTTTCAGATTGCTGTCACCTGGTAACTAGAAAATTATACTCTACTCATTTTTCTGTGCCCGGAGGTGTACTTCAGCGTTTTGTTGTTGTTGTGGACTTGGGGTTACATTTTGATGTAGAACCATATAGAATTGACTTCCGGGTGCTTTCTCACTTTGTGGTGCAGCCGAGAAAAATTTGGGGAGGTGCATGCTAGATTATGGTGGGAAGAGAATCGATCCAGGATACATGAACAATACTTGTGAGATTAAGGAAACAAAGTGGGTGGCTGCGGGACCTTCGCAGAGCATAGAGGGTTGCTTATGAAATTGTTTCATACCTTGTTTTATTTTACCATACTAGGATACCACATAATTGGTAAATTAGATATATCAAGAGGTGTTCTTGGCACCTCTGCTGTTTTGGGCTACATGCATAACTAGTCACACTCCCCATATTTGTGTGATCGGTTCAATTTTTCTCTTGCATGTATGTGGTAAATTTACCTTCTACCGTTTCCCTCACATAATGGTGGATGAGAGCATCTCATTGAAAGCCCAGTGGATGTAAATTCTGTAGTAAATTAAATTGGGTATAAGAATGAATGAATCTACTATCACTTTTTTGTTTCCACTTCTTTGGCCGTGTTTAAATTTTCCTATTGGGAAGTTCTTCTTATAATCTTATTATTTCTCTTTAACTAGAAGGAATATTTCTGAAATCTCAAGTTCTCAACCAATGAAGAATAACAAAACATTAGCACAACACATTTTTTTTTGGATTTAGATTTAGCGACATCCTTTGCGTTAAAAAAAAGGAAAGACCTGGATTAATTGATACTGGGCTCTGGTTTCAGCCGAGATATTGATTGTCTTTGTAATTGGGCCTAAGACGAGGTTCAAAATACCGCATTTACTAGGTTGGCCATCCCTCGGCCATTAAGTAAAATTTTGCTTACAAAAAAAATCAATGGCCAACTTCTGAAACAACCTTCTAGATAGATAATATACATAACTACTAGGACGGCAACAGACCAGAATATTTGAGCCATTACGAATCTCCGATCTTTTATATATCTATTTGGCCATCACTAATTTTCTTTTTCAATTCCAGTTCATCGTATGTAAAAGCCTTGAAATGAAAAGAGGAAAATGTGAGATCGTTTGGATAAAAGAATTAATTATAACGGAAAGAAATGAAATTATGGAAGGGAAGATAACGGAAAACAAAAATGTTTGATATGCATTGAAATAGAAAATGGCTTGATAGAAAAATTTATATTTAATTGGATTAAAATGGTGAGAAGATGAGTAGAAAAATTTGAAAAATGATAATATTACTATTTGTAACAAAATATAAAAATTATGTTTACAAAATTTTTGTTTGCCTAAAACAACGTTTAGATATCCGATTAATTAAAAAATGACTCTTAATAAAGAGTTTAAACAACTTCCCTTTTAGCCATGAGCTACACATGACGTACATCTTCTCAAAGCCACAAAAAACAATGATTTTAAAAATTTAATCAAATGTGCATTATGAATACGTTATGTCTACTTAAAATTTAAATATATTCCTTGAGCTATTCGCGACGTGCATCTAATTAAAGTCACGACAAATATAAATAATTTGACACCTTTAACTAGATGTTTATAATGGGTACCATTATTACTTGAAAAATCACCATACTTGCCCCTATTTTCAAGGCTTTGCTCGAGTCATGCCTCACGTGATTAAAGTCATGATGATTTCTTAAGGTTGGGCTTAAAGTCACTTATTCCTTGCGTAGCGACACAAAGACATCATCATCGGTCAAAATAAGAAGAACAAGAATCAATATATGAATAAATTTGTTTTTTGGATTTTCTCACTTGTAACTAAAAATCAGTTCCCAAAAAATATTGTGAAAATCATTCTTATCACGTTTAAAGGAAAATTATCTTCGGTTGGAAAATCAATTCTTATCTTTTCTATCAACCAACCGTTCGCCCGTTAATAGAGAATCAACATTTTCTGTTTCTATCCCAAGATTTTCAGTGAAGCAAAGGGGTTCGAATGTGATGAGTCAAACGCAATAACGGTTCCGTTTGGATAGCCCGTTGGGAAAACGGACACAGATTCCGAGGTAATTTATGTGAGAGAAAAAGTGTCTCGGTAAGCGCATCCGTTGTGCCAACGGGCAAAACAAACTAACTTTGCTGGAGTGTTGGAGTTTTCCAAAAATAATTCAAAACACAAATAAATAATTCTTATACTATGATCCACAATACAGAGTGTTGGAGTTTTTGCTGCGGAAGAAACCATCTCGTATGCTTAGTTGCTTATTCGTAATACTAGAAAAAGCTCACAACTAACTTTGCTGGACGAAGTAATCCTTCCCCCCGGGGGGGGGGGGACATGGTTCAGACAAGAAAAATGAAACCACGTGATAAGATATTTATTAAATCTTGTTTAATTACTGCGAAACATAAAAACACAGTTTAATAAGCGTATTCGTTCAGAAACGCCATTGATAAAGCTGAAGCAACACCATCCATATGAAGGTGGCTGAGTTCTGAAAAGAGAGCCCGCACGCGCGGAAGTCACTTTCCCGTTTCCTTTTTCCCTCAGAAAGCAAATTCCCCCCTCTCGCTTCAAATCCAACACTGTCATATCACCCTCTCCATCATTACCTCTTAAACCTTTTTCCTCTAAACAATTTCTCTGTCTCTTTGTCTCTTATATTTCTCCTCTTCCCTGTTAACCTAAAGCTCTACATTTTCACAACACCTCAACGTG